>LSSL01003102.1:0-21692 GCA_001953115.1 Smittium mucronatum | reverse complement strand
CCCCCCCCCCTCCATATATAATTAAATATACTTCCAAAATATTAAATACATAAATCTAGCAAAATAAACTATATATTCCAATGCCCCCCCCCCATTATCCCCACCTGTATCCATATCTATTAAAATAGAGTAAATTTGTGGGAGAAAAAAAACTAGTAATTTTCAATCAAATATTTTGAAACACAAAAAAAAACGCTGCATTTTAGTAATCATGAGAGAAATTCAAAAAAACAAAATTTCTGTATTTATAATTGTGTTATATTATATCCAAGCTATAATGAGAAAATATTCTTAAAAAATGAGCTAGCTGATAAAAATCAGCCATATAATTTTTTTTGGTGTTCTTTTAAACAAAAATATGACATTTTAATGATTATTATATCCAAAAGTATATATAATTCTGTTAAGAGCTTTCTCACATTTTTTTTAAAAAAAAATAAACTCTAACGAATCAAGAGTTAAAAAATTGATAGACTTTTGAGCAATAAATATATAAGATAATAAAAATTAATACTAAATCAGAACTCGTTTAATAACAATTATTACAAAAATAACAAATGAATCCCTCAAAAAAATAATGTGGCGCATCTTTTTTTTTATTAAATTTTTTCGTCTTATATTTATTTTTGAATTTTAAAATCCATTAAATATTTATTTTTATATGGAATTACTTGATTTGACGTTTTTTTTTCATAGAAAGCTCGGATTGATTTTTAGGCTGTGATTATGGTGATATACAAAGTACCAATAAAAGTATAAAATATTTAATAGTGTCAACATCTTATAATGTTGAAGTGATCGGAACATTAAATCATGATAAATTATTTTTCTCTGGTAATTTATTAAAATTTTAAAACCGTTTGACCCATAAATAGATTTTAAAATACTTGATAAAGTATAATAAAATATATTTTAAATACGCTAATAATTTGGTGGTAAAATTATATTGCTACTAAAAAAAACTGTAAGTGGATGCTTTATATATATGAAACAAAAAAAAATCCATGATGTAACTGTGAAAAGTTAAATTCTTGGGGAAATTTTACAAAAATGTTGACAAACTGATAAAAAATAAATCAAATGGAAGTATTAAACGTTTAGTAAACTGTTCATATTTCCAAAATAATTAATAATATGACGAATAAATATTTGGAAATATGAATATATAAAGATACATTTAAAGTAAAATATTTAAAAGATTAAAAAATCCCAATAAATTTTATTTAAAAATATTGAAAAAATCTAAAACAAAGTTTATATTACAAAGAAATATTCTGGTTTTGCGTAGTTGATTATTGCAGCATTATAGATAAAATAAGAGTAATTTTAATTCAAGAATTCTTATACATGTATTTCCTTAATCTAAAATTGTATAAATTGATTCTATAATTAATAATATTAGCGCAAATTTCAATTTAATAACAGTTACTTTATGCGAGAATGATAAAACGAACGTAAAGGTAACTAATTGATTCATCAATTTAAATATATTATATTTTTAAAACTTTAATATGAGTATTAAAATTTTTTATTGTAATTGGGAATGCCATACATAGTCTCATACTCTTCCTGTGAAATAAAAAAAGTGTTTATATAATCTGATAAGAAAGTAAAAATAAAAAAATCTGTTATCACGTTAGAAATAACATTATTATTTTTTTTTTGGTACCAACATAAAGAGCTTTAATTGAAATACTTGTTATTTTTAAATACAAATCAACTACATTTTTTCTAGTTTAATCTGGAAATTTTCGAAATAAAATAAAAAATTGGTAAAAATTAATTTTAAAAAAGTGGTTTTAATCTGGTCTTCGTATAAATAATTGTGAAAATTTTAATTTGAAGTTGAATAAGAATAAGAATAATAATAAGAACAATGATGCGGAGAAAAGGAGAAAAAATTAAAAAAAATCTAATCTAAATTCAAAAAAAGTGAGTCCAATTTGGTTATAATTAAAATTAAGTGGTGATTTAAAATTATATTTTCCTTATTTTGAGATAAAAAAAATCGAATCGATCTCATTGAATAAACCATATTTCTATTCTTGGGATATGTGAAATACTTTTTTAAACGCTATAACTTTATTATGGAAAATGAATTTTTTAATAGGGAATCACTTTTTTTTAAAAAAATATCAATAAGATTAATCCAAAATGGAAATATAATCTCGTGAATTTTTTATTATTTATTAAGCAAAGTTATTTTGGAGTCGAGTGATTTGAATTGCATCCCAATTTCAATGAAAAAAAAATATAAATTTATCATTTAAAAAAAAAATCTGAAATTTTAATCGACTGGTTTTATGTAGTCATATATTTTTAATACCAAATTTTATTTTAATACTATATTTACGCCTGTAAAGCTATATTAAGATTCGTAAAAAAAAAAATTTCCAAGAAAAATATAGTCTTTAAAAAATCACATTGATTAATTAAAAACATCAAATTATAAACTTTTATTTTTTTAGGTGAAAAAAAAACAGAAAACATAAATAAAATGAAAAAAAGTTCCAAAAATGATTTAAATTTGTATCACTCACCCAAATTACACCCCAAAAAAAACATCTCACATTGCCTATAAACTTTTTGTACCTTTCAGGTAATATTATTATAATATATCATTGAGTTTTCGGATCTATAGACCTTGCTTCGCACAAAAATAATTTTAGTAGCTTTATTGGGCCAAAAGCATGAGTTTTTTAATTATTTTGGAACCAAAAAGAAAATCCATTTATTTTATATTTTATTTAGCATCCGAGAGTATTTCTCGGTATAAATTATATCACCATCATATATATCGACTAATTATCTGATCGGACCATGGAATCTTGCGCTATCTTATACGGATAATATTTTTTGTTGGAATATCATATTTTTTAGAACTTTTTCTTCAATCACTCTATCAAAAAGATGCAAATGTATGATTTGAAATTTTTGTTTTGGTTTTAAATTTATATATTCCAATAAAAGAATGTCGCATAATCATTTTTACTTAAGCAATTCTTGTTAAAATTAATTGAAAACAGCCTTTTCGTCTCTTTCTGTTTTTCCGCCGTTTCTTCTAATGATATATTTGACGTTACTATCTTTAATAAAATAAAAAACTTCGTAGAGAAAATGTATTTGAAGGCTTTATTTAAGTGATTTCTATTATTTTTTTATTTATCATAAAATTATCCTATTTTTTTTCAAAATTTGTACCCTTAACTTTAAAAATTCTGGAATTTGTATTTCTGCATATTTATTATATGTATATATATGTATATTCCGGAAATTATTTAGTGTTTATAAAATTTCTATTTGTGCTCTGGAAAATTAAATTTGAAAAATTTTCGAGCTATGATACGAATTTCTCTCCAATTTTTGGATCAAGAATTCCTAGTTTTTATCAATTGTTATATTACTAATATATCCGTTTTTTTTTACGAGAAATTTATTTTAAAATTAATGAAAATTTATAAAAATTAATTTAAAAAAATTAAAAAATTTTCACTAAACTCCACTCTGCTGTTCTAGCAGCTCCATAACTCAATAAGATATCTGATTCAAACCATAATTTTGGCAATTATATTTTCTTTTTCAATAAAATTTTATTATATAGACATATGATAATTTTAAACAGAAATAAGAATATATAAATTATTTTATTTTTAAGCAGATTTTACTGCTGCTGAACTTATGTAAAAAGTAATATAAATATTAAAATCTTGCGACTTCACTATCTCTTTTTCAAACGTATTTTGATTCCAAATTTATTAACTTTATTTATATTATTTTCCTATTTTAGGAGTTTTTTTACATAAATTCACTCTATTTGTAGTAATAAAATAAAACTTGGTATTAAAAATATATGACTACATAAAACCAGTCGATTAAAATTTCAGATTTTTTTTTTTAAATGATAAATTTATATTTTTTTTCATTAAAATTGGGATGCAATTCAAATCACTCGACTCCAAAATAACTTTGCTTAATAAATAATAAAAAATTCACGAGATTATATTTCCATTTTGGATTAATCTTATTGATATTTTTTTAAAAAAAAGTGATTCCCTATTAAAAAATTCATTTTCCATAATAAAGTTATAGCGTTTAAAAAAGTATTTCACATATCCCAAGAATAGAAATATGGTTTATTCAATGATATCGATTCGATTTTTTTTATCTCAAAATAAGGACAATATAATTTTAAATCACCACTTAATTTTAATTATAACCAAATTGGACTCACTTTTTTTGAATTTAGATTAGATTTTTTTTAATTTTTTCTCCTTTTCTCCGCATCATTATTCGTATTCTTATTCTTATTAAAATTTAACTTCAATTTCATTTTTTATAATTTTACATACGAAGACCAGATTAAAAATATATTACAAATTAAATATTAAATTTTGCACTTAAATATATATTATTTAAATGTTAATATAAATTCTATAATAACGGGAAAATATTTAAACTGTGGATAAAATAGCAAAATAGCAAAATATTATTTACTTTGTGAATAAATATACTTGACTTTAAAGTTAAATTATCTCAATTCCTTTGGCTTATAACATTTTTTAAAGATTTAGTATAAAAATAAGATAAATATTGGAAATTAAGATCAAAATAATAACCGATTTTTTGAATCTTTCAATTGAAAAAATAAATCACTAGGAAAATTTTTATCGCCCAAGCTTTGGAAAAATTAATTATAACCAAATAATTTCAGATTAAATATCTGATTTTCTTGAATAATTTATTTTAATGGCGGATATATGGATATTATTTATATAAACAATATAATTTTGTCTCGATAAAAAATTTGTTTTTTAAGAGATTTTTTCAAATAAACGTTTTTTTTTTTCATTCGAACAAATAAGGTTATTTTTTCCAAAAAGCAACCTTTGTGTATATAAAAAAGTGTTTAAACACATAAAGATGTATTTTATTAATGAATTTTGGCTTTAAATAAAGGAAAACGATAAATTTTTACATTATATCACCGTTTATAGTCTGAAATAATATTTATATAGTATATAATTAGAAGGGAAAGTATATCCTGGTCATAAAAAATTAAAATGTTCATCAGCCCTTGATATTATTCTATTTTTAGTAAAAGCCCAAAAATTTAATTTTTTAAATTTTTTTATCTATCTAATATATTTTTCAAAAAAATTCCTCTATTTTGAATATTTTATAAAATTTATTTGTAAAAATTTGATAAATCAGAACCAAAGGCTAACATATACAAGTTTATTAGTTTAAATTATACAATTTAATTTAATTTGATCACAAAATCATAAAATTTGTGTCTATTCTATTATAAGAATAAATATATATTGTTTAATTAAAAGTATCGATCACAAAAATCGATTTCAAATAATTGAATTTTAGTTTCCCTGGTTATATTCATGTTAATTTTTGATAGTTAACCACCTAATACCAAATTTTAATAAAATTCTGTTATTTTTACATCTTAATTAGTTTTTTTATAATTTTTTTTATTAAATTATTCTTAAACACATTTTTTAACTAAAAATAGAAAAAGAAAAAGCAACTATTAAGTCAAATATTATCTTATAATAAACCATATCTCTAAAAAAAATCAATGTGATAAAGTTCCATAAAATTTATCTATATTTAATGGTCTTTTTTAGAGATAATTTACAGATTTTATTTTTTCTAAGTATAAATAGGGTACAGTTTTTTGTTAAACCGGAAAAAATATTTTTTTAAAGATTCTATAACGCTGCTTTGCATAATCAAATCACTCCAAAGTTTTCAAATAAATAAATTTGTATTATACTCGTGTTGTAGGGCTGTGATATTTATAAAATACAAGGATTTAAAAATAGCCATATATATTATTTATACTTGTTGGAAAAATTATATAAATCCAATCAGTAAAATATTATACTTATAAAACATTAAAATTAAAATTGAGGTTCCAGATAATTCAAAATATTCCTTACATTGTCAGAAAATTATATATTTATATATCTAAAAAGCCTTATTTTCTAATAAAAAATATTGATTTTACTTAAAATAAACAATACATCTTCTTCATTTCAGTATTTAAAACATATTTTTCTAATATTAATATTGGTTTTAATATTTACAGTTTTTGTAAAAATTATGTTATTATCGAAATGTTATACAGATGGACGAAATAAAACTTTCCACAGTTTTACAAATAATAATGCAGAATTCAGTGAAATTGCAAAAAAATTCTCTTATTTGATCTAATTTACATTTTAACCGATTATTTCTAAATTAAATCTAAACATTTAGCACATTTAGGTTCTGATAAGCTTCTTTGTAAAAAATTTTTTTTATTGGATTTCTTTAAATTAAACCATTTCAAGTTATACAACGGTACCAATATAATATAATTTTAGTGGATAAGGTAAAATTTATTGCCCAATTAAAACAAAAAAAAATTATGTGCAAAATTAGCAATTTTTTCATCATATTAATTGGAAAAAACTATAAAAATGTGCAAATCGATGTAAAATGTGTGATTTGGTGAAAATTTTTGCAAATAGGAAAAATTATAAATGTGTTTTTTGTAAAAGTGTGGAGAAATTATAAACGTCATATAAATATTTCCCAATAAATGTGAATATAAGATATGTATATGTACATGTATATGAGCATAAAAAGATCAAGAAATATCCAGAGGGTAATATTTTAATTAAAAAGTGAATTAAAAAAAATAAATATCACGGTATAATATTAATTATCCAATCTTAATTACCTTTTTTCTGTTATTTAATAAAAAAATATCTAAGAAATGGTATTTGAGTGGCCATTTTAATCTTTTACCTCTTTTTACCCCCCCCCCATAAACCAAAATAATACTATAAGATGTGGTTGCTTAGTACTCAACTGAAAATCATAAAAAGAAAATTGATGCAGAAAATAGCTGTCATAACTTTAATTATATACAATTTTTTTAATTTACATAGTTGAGTTATATATATTTTATTTTATTCGATAAAAAATTGAATATATACTGGGATAAATTGAATGGATGGTTTTTTTATACCAAAATAAAATAAAGCTGTAACTATATTGATTTTTTTATAATATTTAAAATACATATGTTGGAAAATACAGAAATTTTATAGTTTTGATATAAGATGTGATTTTTCATCTATGATAATCTTTTATATTTGTTAATTATAAAACCAAGATTATGAATAATAATTTCTTGTACAGAAAAAAATTTACAAACTAAAGATAATAAGAAATACTATATCTTCAGTTAAAAATATAAGAAATTTAAAATTACTGCTTAAATTTCCAAAATAAATATTTTTAATGTCTTTTTAAGTTTGAAAATCTTTTAAATCCAAAAATAATTAAGATGTTTTCTTTCATTAAGGTTAGATATTAATATTATACATTATTTTAGTTTTTAAACGATAGAAAAAGGAAAATAATCAATTTTAAATTGATTGAAAATCAAAAATAGTGCTTAAAAATTATATTTAATGTATGCTTTAAAAAAATTAAATATAAAAATAAAGTAAATAAGTTAAAAAGCTGCTGTATCTGGAAATAAAAATCCTCCGAAATATACCGTCACATAGTGGAAAGTTTTTTTAAAAATAAAAAATAAATTGTTATATCTTCTTTTAAAAAATTCTATGAAATGATAAAATCATTTTGACTAATTTTTTTTTTGAAATTTTGCATCGAAAATAGGGTTGTAAGTATTTGAATATATTATATTTTAAAATATAATTATATAATCCTATTTTCACTCAAAAATATTAGGTTGAGTCTTTTTTTTAAAAAAGAAAAAAATTATTCAGTTATTAAAAGAATAATGTATATTATAAAATACGTTTAAAATAAAATTAAAATATTTTTATTCTTGGAATTATTGGAATTCTAGGGGTTTGCCTATTTTTTCAAACCCTTTTTTATATTTTGATAATTTAAAAAGATATTATATTTATTTTGTATATTAATTTTTCCTTTATGTATATGTGATATTTAACCAGTATATTCAATTTTTAATTATTAATGAGATGATCAATATTTATTTACTTTTGATTTTTTATTGGTTTTTTGAACTCCACGATAATACGGGTTTAAACATTATTGAGCTATTAGATAAAATAAAAACAGTAAAATGTATTTTTTAGCCCAATAAATCTAAAAAATTGTTTGAAAACAAAAGAGTAATTTTTTTGAACATTTTTAAGATGTTATAATGAAATCCAAAAAAAAATAGAAAGAAAGTACAGAATGGCGCCCCCTTACTAAGAACTTTTCTAAAAAAAATTATAATAATAGAAAGAACTATCAATAAAAGGAAAAAAGAAAAAAAGAAAGATTAAATTTAATCCCACTCACATCTGTCGTCATAAAGAGATAAATTCAAAAAAATCAAAAATCAGAAAATTTTATGCTAAAAGGTCATTCACTTATGATTAAAACTATACAACATACTTATTTTTTTTTCAAAAAAAAGCAGCATATTTTTCGCAATCCTATATTAACTTTAAAATAAGTTTTTTATATTATAAATTTCAGAAAATATAATGTACATATATATTCTCTTAACCAGATAAGTAGGATTTAGACTATTTTTTAATCGATCCGTGGGCTCATAAGAAAAAATTATGCGAAGTTTTATATAGTGAATAGGGTACTTAGGAAGTTTTTATCATTTGGAAGCCGTTTATTTTCCCGGATAAGGATTATCTGAACTATTTTTTTAGGTAGTTTATTTATAATATTCAGATATTAGAAAAAGCTAAAAAAAATACAATAAAAGGAAAGAAAAAAATTCATCCCAATCCCATCTGTCGCTCTAGTGGCTTCGTATCCACAGGTCATTGTTACAAGGATTATTTAAAATACAGAACCCTAAAATAACTCCTACATCTGGAGTACGAAATAAAAACTGTAAACAAGGAATACATGATAAAAAATTGTAGTTTTCTCTCTCATAGCTTTGATATTTTAAGAATTTTTAGAAGATTTATTCGCATTATATATGTATATATATATATAAAGACAGTTGAGTCCGAATTACGGTAGCAAGATCATTTTTAGTTTGTTTGTTTTAGTTATTTTAATATTATTGTGTAGATTTCATTCTAATATTGAATCTATATATAAGCATCTAAAAAAAATATACTTTTTATGTTTGAAAAGATGTTAAAATTTGTATCTGGGATCCAGGATCCGAAAATTTAGTATATATGATCTTGCTCTGGATTTAAAAATATCGCAATTTTTTTATAATTCTCTAGACTCAAATAGTTTTTCTCTGCATCTATCTTTACAAAAAATAATATATTAACAGAATATATTCTATAAGTTTCATTTTAAATAAATTTTCTTTTTTTTTTATTGTTTTTTTATTAATTTTTTGTTTATTTAAGTTATTTTTGATTAATTTTCAGCCAAGTGTTCGATTTAAGATGTTATTTCATCATTATTTTCAATAAAAGTTATTATTTTTCCTAATAAAATATTTTTTCTTACTATATCATCTTTTTAATATGACTGTATTAATTTATTTCTTCTTTTAAAGTGTGCTCTGAAGAAACATCTCTACATTCCTTATTGGCACAAGTAACATAAAATATTCTTCATAAATATTATTTAATACTTTAATACTTTAACCAAGGGTTATAATATCAGTAGAGGTAGTTTCTTTTATTTTTTCAATATCAGAAAATATATTTACAACTGTAAACTCAGTTTCGTTGATAGAAGCGTTATTTTGATTTGATTATATTTGAATTAATTATTTTTCCAAAAATAAATTATAAGAAAAATATTTATTTTGTGCTCAATATGCATATTTTCATTTATTATTATATACCTCTTTTTGATAAATTTCTATACTTTGAATATATTTCTTTGAAATAATACTGTAAAAATACTACTTTTTATTTATGAATATATATTCTTATTCTAAAGGGAAAATTGTAGGACATGTGAAGTATGATGATGCCCTAAAATTTTTCTATAAAATTAAATATATTTTAGTAGAAATTTAAACTAAAAATCATGAACAAGTAATTTTTTAAAAAATTGATCATTCCATCAATATTTAACTGTTTTTCAATTATGGGGTTTATAATAAAAGAAAATCAATCGTGATTCTGTTCAGTAATTATATTTATCTGTGGTATCTTGGAGCAAAAAAACACGACCGATACCTTCAATTATCCAACTAATCCCATTAATTCGCTATTATTAGATTTTTGGTTAATATAAAAAATATTTTTTATTGATAGGTATTATTTTTTTATCGTTTTGATCATTTAAAAGTAAATAAAAATCTTTAATTATTGTTTTGATGTTAAAAAAAAAATAGTCTCTTTTTTAAAAATTTAAAGACATTAACTCGAAGATTGATTCAAATTAATCGATTAATTAATTGGTGGATTTTTCAGGAATTCGTGAATTTTCTCCTAAAATTCCCTATATTATGTAATATTGAAAATATTTATTATAATATTTTGTATGAAACCATTCCTCTATAACTATAATACCATAAAAAAGGCTATGATATTTGGTAATTTAGCTAAATTTGTTTTATTTTATTCTCTGAATTCATCTAACTAATGATTTTTTGGGCTCCATTTTTCATTGATATTGAATATGTTTTCTTTATATTTTTTTTGTCGCATTAATAAATTTTAAATATATTTTTATACTAAAAATTTTTATGCTAAAAGAGCTCAAAAATAATTTTATAAGGACCTGAACACAGTAAAGTGAATGAAAAATTTTAAAAAGTTATTCATGAGTTTAAATTATTTTAAAAATCACTGTTTCTTTATATAATGCCTTGAGATATGATATTTATTAATATGGAGGCGATATTAACCGTGAATGCGAGTCGATTTAAAATATTTAAATTTAAATTTAATTTATTGTTATTCTTTTCTTAAATCCTTGAAATATTTAAAGGGACTTAAACTCAATAATATAATCATTATAAATATATTTTTAAATAGCTTGTTTCCTCAATCCAATTATTAATTTTTTTTTACCTTGAAATTTTTTGAAATTTGGATAAAATTTTTAAAAAAAGCAATTTAAATAAAAAAAAATAACCTGTTTAACAACTTTATAGAGTTATAATATAGTTAGAAAAAACTTTTGGTACTTTTTACAATAATAAATAATGAAAAAATAAAGCTATTATCTGGTCATACTGGTGTTTTTTTTCTATTTTTTTATTTCGCTCCCCTTTTCTTCTGTCTTGGATCAACAAGATATTTATAAAAAATAAAACTTAAATGATATATTTTTCACATTTCTGTCATCTCTAATATTTGATAAATGAATGATGGATATTTATGTATTTAAAAATTTTTATTTCCCAAAAAATGATTAAAATACATCTGATAATTTAAACGTCGAATAAAATTTCAAGAAAGAGTTTTTATTAAATTTTTCTCGCACAATATTTAGCTATAATTAACAATATTATTTTCGGAAATCAAATATAAACCTGTCTGAAATATTACTTAAAATAAAAAACAAAGGATATATACCGTTTTTTTTTCTGTTATTTGATTATAATTACATTTTAAAAAATATGGGATGTAAAAATATAACTATTAATAGATTTCTTTTTAATATCTATTAACTCTATAAAATAAATCCTATTAAAATCCGCAATATTGTCATTGATAACCCGATTAAATTTTTCAATTGTATTTTTGATCGATGAAAAGTAGATTTCGAAAATTCAGCTTCATTTTAGATATTTTATTAATTTTATTAATTTTTTTATATAAGCTATTTATTTTTATGATTTTTGGCCATTTTAAAATAATTAATTTTTGTGTTGACATGAGTTGAATCCTCTTAATGCAATAATTTATGTCTTTTTTGTAAATATTGTCTCCTGTATTTAAGATATGATATTTTTTTTGAAAAATATTAGCAAAAATTAGCTTTTTTCATATTAAATTATTATTTTTTCTTTATAAATCGTCTAATTTAAATCTGTGGCTAAAGCTTTAGTATTCAAAATCCGTCAAAATTTATAAATTTAGGTTAAATTATATTGGTGATTGCAAAAAATTGATACTAATATTGCCGTTGGCGTAAATTTTTTGTTTATTTCAGAATTATTTCAACTATTTCTGGATAGCTCCAATTTAACAACCCAAATTTTGAATATAATTGTAGATTTCGAGACTTTAAAATATATATTATAGGTATTTTTGGAAATAATACGCTATATAAGCTTCATGCAAATCAGTCCTGTCAAGATATATCTTCCAAGGTATTTTGAAATTCTTTGTTAAAAACACTTTAATTTTTTCTCTTTTTTATAAATGTTTATTTTTGAGTAAATTTAATTTATCTCCGCTTTTTGTCCTTTTAAATATAATTTTAACTTTATTAACTTTGATTAAAGCCAGATTCATGTATTTTTAATTATTTATCTATTTCTAATTTTCACATTTCAATATTACAACGTTCAAATGATCTGTAGAAGAATATTTTTTTGGTATATTTGTTATTATCTTTACTATATTAAGGCCAAATTTAAACCAAAATTTAAATCAAAATTTAAATAAAATTCCATAATTTTTTTTTGCGACTATAAACATGTAATTTATATCTATTTGACTTTTAGTGAAATAAGCCTCAAGTCTTCCCACGCTATTATAATACCCAGAATTTTTTACTTCTTTCCTATCTTTCAGAATCTTAAATAGAATATTTTTAGGTGTGAAAATTAGTTTAAAGTGTAATAATAAGATAATTTTTTTGGTCTTATAATTTCTTTATATAATAAATTAAAAATTTTCCAAGAAATATTTTCGTTTTATCTCTAAAAAATCAGAAAAACTTTTATTTTACTTTCAGAGCTAAAGGAATAAAAAAGACGAAAAAAAATATTATAAATATTTTTTTACATATAAATTTTCAATTTTAAGTAATATAGTGATTATTAGGAGAAATAATATGAATAATATCAAAATCTACCAATTAATCAACTTTAATCAATTATTGGGGATAATTTTTGTAATATTTTTAAAAAAAGACTCAATTTTAAGATTAAAATGATTATTAAATACTCGAATTTACTCAACACAGTTTGAAAATGATTTTTCAAAGTTTATTGATTAGCAAAATAACTCGAGCTTAATATTTATTGTTAGAAAATTCCCTAATAATATCTACTTTTAGTATCTTGGATTATATTTTAAAATTATAATTGAAATTTTTAATACAAATAATACTTGGCTTTCTGATTTTGGTTTGAGAGGAGTCACCAATTTAAAGTACTGAAGTGGTATAATTAGTGAAAGAGTTATTTTTTATTTTCGAATTTCGATAAGAAATATTATGCATATTTAAAACAGTCCAAATATAGAGAGTATTTTTCATATTTTATTGGTGTTAAGTTCTAATTTTTCCCTAATACAGTTTATATTCTCAAAAATTAGAGAAAGTATTTTGAAAAAATACAAACATATATTTTTTGATATCTTAAACACCACTAGATATTAATTTTTATTTTTTCTGGGATTTTATTAACTATTAAATAATAAAGACTTTTTTGGATTGGAAAATATGTTCTCTAGTGGCATCATTAAATATCTTATTAGCCGGTATAAAATCAAATACTATTCCAATATTTTAAAATCACTTTTATTTTAGTCTCTAAAATTTTTTATTTTTATTTAGGCTTCAAACCCTTGTAATTTTTTCGCACATAATAAGAGTTCGAATTTAAAAATAAGAGAATAGTTTTTGAAGTATGGATTCGACTTATAATGAAAGAAAATTTTTAATGATAAAAAATTAATTTATATAATTATTAATATTAAATTATTGATTTTATTAAAAATTTATTTAACACTTTTATTTCTTAAATTTGAAAATAAAAAAATCTATAAATTAATTAATTTATTTTATTGGTATTTCTAAAAAAATAAACTAAAAATGATCTTGCTCCCGTAATTCGGAATCGAATGTCTTTATATATATATATTACAAATTTTATGGAAATTTTACTTAAATGATTATATTTATTTAAAAAAAAAATTATTAAATTTTAGAGGCTATAATTAATGTCCAAAGTGTTCAATATTACTTCCATATTTTACTTTTAACACCAAATTGTCATATATAAAGCGTAATTTTCCCTACTATCCGATAAAAACGAATATTTCCAAGTGATGAGAATAATAAATATAGAATAAATACGCTCTATTACTTTAAAAATGTCAATATTTCTAAAAGTGACGGTATACTGGTTTCATAAAAAAACACGTTTTTAGTCCTAAACCAATATTCAAAATAAACAGAAATTTGAAAGTAATTGTATTTTATTTTTTTTAAAAAAATTCTACCGGAAAATATTTTTTGTAAAAATATATCTAGTAAAGAAGGTCAGATTAAATAAATTTTAATTTATAACAAGTTAAAATTTTTTTTTAGTACACAATTTACGTTTTTTGTGATTTTAATGCACCATTTTTTCTTGCTTAATGTACAAAAATTAGTGCTGAACGTAAAATCATCAAATAAATTTAATCTTCGGGGGGGGGGGGGTTGCACTTTCATTTATAATATTTTATATAAACGGAAATTATGTTACACAATTTAAAAAAGACATCAGGTTTTCGCAAAAAAGCCTAGTCAAACAAATAAAAAATCAGAAAAAATTCAAAAAATCAGAAAATGTTTAAAAGATAAGATGGTCGATTAAAAATCTATTAATTTTTTTTTTAAAAAAGTAATACTTCAATAAAATACAAACATCTATGAAAATAGAAAAAATTCGCCAAAATTAGAAAAAAATACCAAAATTTTGTTTTATCCGACTAGCAGATTTTCGATACAAATATATCCAATAATTGAGTTGAAAAATTCATACGCTTTAAGGAACTATTTAATAATCTTTAATAAACGCGAATTGTTCATGTATATTATATAAGAAACCTAAGAATAAAAGCTTAGGTTTCTAAAAACATATTTTTATATTGAATGAAAATGGATGTAATTAGTTTACAATAAAGTTTTAAATATTAAAATTTATCAAAGATAAGGCCCAAAATATACAAATATTCATAAAATTTGTATCGATATTACCATTGTAACTTATAAAGAAACACATGAAAAACTTAAAAATGTCGATTTGGACTAAATCTACAATTTTAGAGTCATTGGAAGAGGAAATCCTATAAAAGATCAGCTAAGACAGCATTAATAAAACTAGTATATTGGTTCTAAAAAAAAAAGCGGGATATGTGGCACAGATGTTTATTTATTTGTATTATTTATGCAATGTGTATAGAATTTAAAAACATTGGAGCTTAACGATAATTACACTGAGCAGAACGAAAAGCCTATAACAAGAAAAAAATTATACCCATTATGGTTTTTAATAAGCTAAGCTTTAGTTAGAGATTGACACTATTTGTCTTTTTAAGTTAACTATCTATATTACGCAATTAAACCTCATAAATTTTTTTGGTTTTTTTAGCCCAGTCGTGTTCAATTTCGGTGATAAATTTATTACTAGAATGTTATAAATGGGTGCCATTGTTTTTTTTTGGCGATATTTTTTTAATTTCATCGATTTATATCTGGTTTTAGAGATGAATAAATGCTAACCTAAAAAAAAAGTTATTTATTATTTGATCTAAAGTTTTATTAAATAAATTCCATAGTTATTAATCACCAACAAAAGGGTTTGCCGCAGATTACCAAATAAAACTACCTTAGATGCAATTGTAATTTTTTATTACTACTACGGGCTTTAATTAGCCCATTTAATATTTCCTAATTAGGAAAAAAGTATAAAATTAATAGAAAGGTTTCTTAATCTAGAGAGTCCACCATTTGGTATCGTTGAAATAATTCTCCATCTTAGAAACAATTTACTTTTTCAGGGCAGATAGTACAAAAATGGCTTTCATTTTTTGCTCGATGCTATCACTAAATTGAAAATATTTATATACTATTGGATAGACCAGGAGTTTAGATCAATTGGGATAGTTAATATACAAAAATGGGAATAAGTCAATGATTTGGGTTTGGAACGGGTTAAATTAAATATCTCTGCCAAATAAAAAGAGAGATGATGTTTTGATTATGAATACAATATAATTAAGAGGTTTTATTACCTTTTTTTTTTTTTTGTACATGAGCGCAGATTTTGTGTAAAAATACGTAGTTTTGTGTATAATTACTTTTAGCCGTAATTAACTAAGAAAAAAAAAGAAAGAAAATAACGAATAGCATTGGAATATCAGACGATGGGATTTTCGCTGTATATTGAGTAATGTTATTTCCCATAAGGGAGGGATATAAAAAAATGAATTTAGAAGTCAAATTGCTATAATTTTTCATCGGTAAGGTAATAAGATTCTACTAATTTATTTAGGAATATCCTAATTTCATCGAAATTATACTGATTTGTTTATTAGCATACTAAATTATAAAATTTTAAACCATTTGATGTTAAACAGAGCTTAATCTCATAGGAAAATCCAATAAAATCTACACTATTATTGTTTTTTTTGGTTTTTTATTGTGATATATCACTTTTGAAACATAATAAAAACCCATAAAGCCATATTATTGACTTTAGCGTAACTTTAAACATTATAATTTATAAGGAAAAAACTGTGTGAGATAATGGAAGTGATAAAGAACACAGTGAGTAATAAATTTAATAACATGTAATTATGATAGGGTATATATGTGATATTGAGGCTAGAGAGTTAATAAATTTTCTAATTAGGATTATTAAAAATCTAGGCTAATAATTAGATTTAAACTCAATTTTAATTTTGTTCAAAATGAATACTTTGAGGCTATATATCGTTTTAAGGACTTATTTTTGTGAAATAACTTGAAAAAATAAGGATAATATATCCTTAAAGAGAAATATAAAGAGTACATGAATACACGGGGGTATTCCAAAAATATAAAACATGAATATTATTCAATAAGAACAAAATTATTTAATTATTTAACAAAATAATTTGTAAAAAAATATTATTAATAATACTAAATTTTATTTAAACAAAAAATAAATAAAAGATACCTATATATATATAAAGTTCAAGAGAGTTTTGATTGATTGTAAAAGATTACAAATTTAGAGGAAGTGAGGGAGTGAGGGGGGGGGGGTGAATGCTTAAAACTTATTAATACATATATTGTAACATTTTGAAGTACAGTAACTTGGCTATTAGCTTGAATCTATTATTATTTTTAACACAATAACAAGGTTCATCTTTAAATATTCACTATTTTTTAGATATAAAAAACCCATAGTACCTTTAAAACAAAGATTTATCAAATTTTTTTGCTTTTTAATTTGCTCCAGGATTAGTGTGTATTTGATTGAATTTTCCTGTGAAATTAATCACCGTGTAGCACCAAATGGTATAAATTTTTATAGTTTAGTATTCTTTCTATGAGATTAGTATATTCTCAAAAATATTAGGAGATTTTGAAAATTTAGTCATTTTTTATCATAAAAAGCGAAACAAAATTTTCACCGGTTTAATTCTAGCTCTAAATGAGATAGCAAGGATGGAACAGGATAATAGTAATAAAATCACCAGAGATTTTTTTCCCCACTCCTCTGCTGAAATCGGCACATTCTTCCTAATATTTTACAAAAGAAAAGTTCAATTTGTTAGTGTTATAAGTAGAAAATTTCACCTTGGGCCAATGTCCAGTGGGTACGGAGCCGCTAGAGCGACGTATGGGAGTGGGATGGATACATATTTTTTCCTTTTATTGTATTTTTATTTTAGTGTTTTTTTCTAGTATCTAAATATTATTAATAAATTCCCTTTTTTAAAAAAAAAAAAAGTAGAAAAATTCCGAAAAATTTCCAATCATTTTCTTCAATAATGAAAAGTACAATAACTTGAATAAAATAATCGTTTTCCTATAAAAAAAAGTAAATCAAGGCACTCAAAAAAATAACTGATTTTAATTTTCACCTCTAGATTTGGAAAATAATATAGTCGATAGTTTCATCGAAATTATAGTAAATAAAAAAGTTAACAGGATATATTAGGTCCATATTTTTGAAGTCATATACTTAATTTGTGTAGCATATCCTGAAGTTTTTTTTATGGATGATTATAAATTTGAGTATAATCGCAAGGAACCCAGAATCTAAGCGATGGCTTCAAAGTAAAACCTTAGAATGAATCTTTTTCTTTTTCTTTTGAATTTTTTTTTATGAAAAAGAGGATATTCAGGAAAACACAATACCTATAATAACTACTATTTTTTTATCTTGCAACTTTAAGAAAACCGTTTGAAACAAAACGAGTTCTTTAATTTTTTTATCACTATGGGAATCGATTCCCAGTTTAAAAAAAGTATATTCAGTTTTACACCAACGATTTTTATCAAAACAGAGATGTTTTTGGGTAGAGTTATACTCACTATATGTTTTCTAATATTTCTACAATATGCAGAACTTCTTGATCATTATTTTTTGAGTATTTAAATTAGTCTTAGTTTGAAACGGAACCCATTAGACCTTTTTTTTTATTTTTAAAAAATCCATTTCACATGTTTAATAGACCCTAAAAAGTTAAAACGCTTTAATTTTTAATATGTTTTACACGTTTTGATCTTTATTTCTTTTATACAAAGATATTACAAAGTTTCACTTTCCATACATAAAGATAAAAATAATTTCCAGGGTAATTGTATGTTTGAAAATTGAGTGATACAAAAATACCAGATTTAAAACAGTATAGGGCTGTAAAGGTCAAAAGTCAAATGCTGGGACTGTTTATTTATAGAAAAATCTAGTTGGAAATGCGGATAAGGCTAACACTAAACTGAAGAGATATTTTACCAAGAATTGATTATTTTATTTCGAGAAACCTTGATCATTTCAAAAAAAAAGAGGGAGGGGTGGTTAATTAGTCTTTTAGATATTTATAGAAAAAAATCGAATCAAGTTTTCAGGAAACTCTGCATAATGATTGATCTCTATATTAATACTAGATATATATTAATAATGTGTATAAAATTATATTATTTTTTATAATCAATGTTCTTTTGAAAATGATTTTAAACGATATTATGTTTTTAGGGTGTACTTTGAAGATATAATTATATCCATAATTAATTCCAACAACCATTTTTATTAAGGTAAAAATATGGCATTTTATTTTATTTATTTATTAGGCCTTTGACGTAAAAATTACTCTTTACCCCATTATTCTTTGAATTTATAATATAAAGGTTTCCCTAAACTAAACTAAACTATCTGATATTTGATATTTAAACTTTATCTAATTTATCTTATTTTGAAATGAAGAATCACTAGCCATCCCGATCTTTTTTTGAAGCTAAATTTGTATATCCATCAATAGTCTTTCTTAATTATTACATAAAAATATTTACAGTAATTCTTTTAAAGCCGTTTCAATTCAAAATTATGAAACACAAAACAAGTAAGCCTATTTGAAGATGTTTTGTAGGCTTATTTAGGGTTTCAAGTAAGTATTTTTGGTAATTAATATTAAAATTATAAATTATATGTCATATGATTTTCGAAAAAATATTTTTGAACAAAATTGAGTTAATAATAGAGAATATTAATATTAATATCAATTTCTCTAATGATTCTGAACGCAAATTGGATAGTACCTATTGGATTTGAGGTAGAAACGTGTTTAACATATGATAAAATATCGGAATGGAATTTTTGATGTTTAAACCAATTTGTGGTCAGAATATCAATAATATTGTGCCTGATTATAAAATATCAAACTTTTTATTTATTAATCATATTTTTTCATGTATGAAAAACTTATCAACTATAAAAATTCTTGATTAAAACTAAGAATTTTTCTCTGATATAAAGCTTTTATTTTGCACAACTCCTCCAGAATTCAAAAATAAGCCCAATTCTAGCCCTGAATTATTCAGTTTTTATTAGAAGTTAAAAAAGGGGAAAAAGAATACTAATACGAATTTAAAAAACCAAATTCCTTTTTGACCAAAAATAAAGATCCCTTTTGAGCTATCAACCTTGGAAAAATTAACAAGTAACTTATTATGACATCATAGAAGTTTAAGATTTGAATTAATTTTTTTATTATCTTGGGAGATTTAGGATCAATTTCAATTATAGCACCCAATTTTCACTCTTAGAGATCAAAATATGGCATATTTCCAAATTGTTACATTTTGGGAGTTGATTTTAGCCAAGAGTGCCAATAAGTAATAATAAATTGAACCTATTTATATATAAAACTTATTGTTTTTTCAGTTTCAATAGAGTAATGAAGAATAATAAAAATCAAGATTAAAGATAAGAAAATGTCACCAACTAGATCTATAAAAAAATTTCATCATTTTAGTATATTGAATATATCTTAACTCTTTCGTCACCAACGGGTCATTTCGTGCCATTCTCATGATCAGTATTTATGCTGCTTTGATTTCAGCTTTGATAAATTAATGCAATATTGATTAAATATTTGAAATTGCCAAATATATTTGTATAAGTTTAGCAAACCGGAGAACTTATGACACTTGAAGACGAATGAGTTAAACATAAGGTTTGTATTTATGGATATTTTTTTTAAAACTCTTTAGTAAAAATGATTTATTAATTTTTGCTCGAATAATGATCAAAAATTTATTGAAGTAATCAATTTCGAAATATGGGTTAATAATAGCGGGGCGTATATCACCGAATTAGGTTTTGTGTATGGTTTTACGGTTGCGATTTATAAACATTTTTTGTGACGGGTTATTACTCCAGTAAAGATTCGTTGAAATATAGATAGTGTGAATGTATTTATAAAGATATAAAGGATAATTGTTAACACCAATGGCCAGTGGGATGTGGTTACGGCCCCCTCCAATTAAATTTTCCCCATTTTATACTTTAGTTGGAGAGAATTCAAATTAAACTCACTTATAAAGGCTGTATTTTATGTTAAATGGCGATAAATTCACCCATGTTGTTAAATAAACTTCTGATATTGTCCGATTATATCTAATTAATTCAAATCTTAGTAAGGTTTTTTGTATTCGCAAAGTTTAAGCATACGTTTAATATATTTATTTTAAAAATTTGTATCATTCTAATAAATCACGAAGCTGCTAGTTTATTAACGAAGGGTTTAAATTTTACAGTACAGAAAGATAAGTAAAATATTTCTCATTATATAATATTGAATATTATCAAGATAATACTAGTTGATTATATCATAAAAGTTATGATGGAGCTATTCAGCTAATATCTCTAGAATGAAATCTAGAAGAAAATTATTATGAATATGGTTAACAGCAAGGACAAATCTATATGAAAACATCTATTGGATTATCTGGATAGCTCACCAACTTTTTATGTAAAGGACTTGGGTTGGATTTATTGGGGTTTATTATTTTGATTTGGGATTTGTATAAATTTGTAATCATTAATAAGCTAAAGACCAAACTAAGAGGGTATTTTCAGATTCTACATAAACAACTAAAAAGTTACTTATTCGGTATTTTATTTTATTTTTTTTGTATCACGGAATTTTATTGCAAGATAATTTCATTAAAAAATATACTAAAAAAATATGAAAAAAAGAAATAGATGTATGGAAAAGACTATTATCCTAACTACAATAAGTTCCTCTACCGGAATATCTGCTGCGTACCTACGGGAAAAGGGAGCAATATACCAACAGAAAGACCCCCCCCCC
>LSSL01003100.1:0-17403 GCA_001953115.1 Smittium mucronatum | reverse complement strand
ACTTAAAATTGCCTCAAATTAGATTACTATTAAGGAAGATTTTAAGCGAATAAATTAACTATTTAGTCCTATTTTTATATTTATTAAAATTTTGTAAAAAAAATGTAGTAATATGCGAATTTTGATACGACTTCACTTTCAATGCAATCCCCACTTCTATAAACGGAATTAATATGTTTAATAATTCTATATAATGGCGAAATTTTTTTTGAAAAAACAAAGTGAAAGAAATTAATATAAATGTGTTTTTTGATTTAAAAAAAATAATGTAATCAATATCAGTCGGCAAGGTTGATTTGCCTCAAATAATACTATAGAGACAAAAATGAAGGTTTAAAATACATTTATGATTTGACAGCCATATGGGGGCATTCAGGGGGGAATTTGTAGCCGTGTTTAACGGGAAAGTTATTTGTATCCAATAGATCGTTTTTTTATTGTATTAGTTTAATTATATTTTGGTCTTATAATAAATAATTAGCGATCTCTTTTTTTAGAATGGCTGCAAAGAAGTGGGTTGGGGTTTTAACTCTAAAGTTTTTTCGATTTTTCGGCTAATTTGAAACCAAATCACTAGCTTTATTTGTAAGAAATATTTGGAATTTTTCTGGTAAAAAACAAAAAAAACAATCATGAAGAGTTTTCTTGTTATGTAAATTAAAATGCGATGCAAAAAGGGGATGGGTTGGAGGTACTTGGCTTATACAAAATAAACAAAAAAATCTACATAATATATTTATGTGCCTTTTATGTCTTTTAGAAAAAAATGGGAGAGGGTGGCAAAGGGGGTGGGATAAGGTAGAAACTTCTCTGATATCTAATTTAGAACTCAAACCAAACCAACTGCTCGGTTTTATTTTACTTTAATTTTTATGGATAGATTATTATCTAATTTCTCTAATCCCGATCTGGTAATTTTTTTCCCATGCTAATGAATAAAAAATGAGATCATTGGATAAAAAAACATTTTTTTTTATAAAAAAAAAAATAGAGAAAATTTTATTTAGCGTCTTGGCTATATATGTTTAAAACTCCAAAGCTTTAATCGAAAGTGACCTTTCGTTATTTTTTTTAAAAAACCAACTCTTTTCGGATTCATTTAAAGTATCAGCTAATAGGGAAAATATAAATTTATATTTAAACCTCTCACTATCACGATCACCCAAGAAATTCAATTATAAAATGGTAAGTCTTTTCGATTGCACCTGTTTACAAAATTAAGTTATATAATGTTAGTAAGAAAAAGAAGGACAATACTAAATTTCTCCGTAATTTGTAATATCTATTTTTTTTAGCCAAATAACAAAAAGAAATCTCTGAAAAAAATCAAGGGCAAGGATAAAGCCCACCCGTACTCCCGCAAGGCGAAACAGATGAGTCGAGCCATCGAGCGTTCCGAAAAGATGACTTTGCGGAAATCCTCTCATTTAGCCAACATGTTGCCTAGAGCTAACCGGTTCGTCTGGTTTCGCGACTACATATCTGCCCTACCACTACCCAATTCCACCACTGCATCCACCTCCATCGAAATTGACGGCGCCGATAACAAGAGCGAGTCTACGCCTTTAGAAATAGGACTGACTCGGGCTAAATCCTTTGGGAAAGACGAGATTTTCAAGCTGGCGACTTTGTACCTCGCGCGGAACGATGAGACTGTTGAGGAATTGAAGAGCAAAGTGCGGCCGAACCGCCAGATGCTTCCGAAAGACGTGCTGTTTATTGATTCTGTAAAGCGCGAAAAGATCGATGCTGCAACAAACGGACTTGATATGCCTGTCCTGAGCGAATCTTCTAATGTCGCAACTCTCCTGGATTGGGACGGTGACGTTAATTCGATTAGTTTGATAAAGTCTACCAACATTATTGTAAAAAATTGATTTTCTCATCGAAAAAATTAAAATGGAACTTGGAAAATGATTTATATACTGCACTATTACTGCTCGATAAATGATAAAACAGATGGTTGGGGAAAGTTTTATCCGATTTGAATATGGGACACAAAAAAATTTAAAAAAAAAATCATTGTGACAAGGAACCTCTTTTACTAGAATGGAAAATAATAATAATAGATATGCATGATTTTTTTTTGGGATATAGCAACTTTGAGTTTGATTAAAATAAATGTACAGATAAGAAAATAAAAATTCTATTTACAAAGCTTTTTGTTTGATTTTGTGGAAGGAGAACAGCATAAGAGCTAATAGTACAAACCCAGAAAACAATAGTATTAGGACATACTCCAACGTGAATTTGTTGTAAAAAAAGTATGTGGCCGATCCAACTCCGATATTTGAGGGCGATGGATCAGACGGGATGGGCTGGTTACTAACTGTTGTGGCAACTAGACACGTCCACAGGATACAGCTGAAACTAAACGTCCGGTAGTGATTGATTGAAGATACGTAGCAAGGGAGTGTTCGCACGTTATAGCTAAGGATTGCCAAAAACAACGAGAACGAAATAATGTTTTTGAACTGGTACTGCGAGTCCGAGACGAGAATGAAGCTAATTGATATCAGCAAACAAAGATTCTTGATGAGCGCAACTGAATTTGATTTGAACCGGATTTCGCCCCGAATCGGCAAATTATCAAATGTCGACACAATCAGTGTGAATAGGAGGTACGATATCGTGTATAACGAAATGGATACGAAAAAGTACAGTCGTTTGTTGACACCGTCGCACTTGAATATATCGGTGGAGTGGGCCGGACCGGGTGCAGACTGGCAGCTCGCTGAACTTAGGAACAGGAACAGCAGCGGCAAATATACCATGTTTATGATCGGCACGAAATACACAAATACCCGGTACCGCTTGTTGCTCTTGAATGCCAGCAGGAATACAAACCACACTAGGAGTACCCCCACAACACCCGAAAACGTCCACAGCTGGGTCCGGTAAAAACCTGTCGTTATCGATTCCAGGAAACTATTAAATGTCTGGTTGAGCCAGACGTACACCGCCGAATTCGCAAACCATCCATCATCGTTCTTCTCAAAGAACTGGGCTGACACGTTATTTACCGAGTCGTAAAAATCCAGGATTTCGCGGAGAGGGTACGCTATCAACTGGAAAAATTCAAGCACCAAAATCGTTATCTGCAGCCAGTTCATGTACGAGCCCCGGTTGATTTTGTCAAAGCTGGCCGACTCGATAACCGCTAAATGCATATTGTACTCTAGGTTCAAATGCATTCTCCTCAGATAATACAGGTTCTGTCTCGTCATCACTAGCAGGCACAATCCCAACGCGTACATAAAGCAGTACAGTTTAAAATTCGTCAGATCGTTCTTGATTAGGCCCACCAACAACAGCAACACACACAATATCAGTTCGACCACCAGAGCTAAAGATAATACCCCGTGAATATAGTAAGGTTTCATCTTTTTAAGTGATATCGGAAAATTCACAATTGTCTTGAACAGTGCCTCCAGATTGCTCTGCATCAACAAAACATTCAACGTCTCCTCATCCTCCTCGAAATTTATCGGTTGAGCTCCGATTATTCCTTTCCCGGGTTTTGAAAAGACTGTTTCTCTGCTCCCTCGACTGTCTTTTTTTGTTTTCCGAATGGCTTTCTCATTGAAATAGTAATACACAATCGTTCCGACTACAACCGATCCAAAAAACGTAAATATCGTTGAATTCAGTATTAGATCTGACCGCATCCTCGCCAATAAAAGTTCTAATTTCTGAAAAATCCACTCTAGCGTATTCTTTATCAAAAAAAAAAAAAAAAGCGCTCCGGATCCACTTTCAACATTCAAATACAATTATATATACAGATAATTTCTATTACCTAACCTATATTCAATCATTGATATAGGGTGCAGTAGAATATGAGGAAGATTCAATTCAATACTTTAATTTGGCTATTTTCGTGACTAAAATGGAATTAATCTGTACCTTCTTTTGAACTATACACAAAAAATTTTGTCTATAACAATAAAATGTTTACTTTTCCGAAACTTTGGTTATTAAACTCTAATTTTAAATCATTGAACTTACTTTGCTTTTTAGCAACAATTTTGTCCAATCATTGTTTATTTTTCCAATTGATTTCGTTCATATAGAAAAGTTAACATCAGCCCAGGGATTATTTTCCAATCACAAATCGTTTTTAATGTTCTTCAATTAATATCATTGCAAAATGAATACAATCACGAAAAAAGTTAAGCATGCATAATTTATCCAATCAAATAACCTGTCCAGAAAAGATCTTGCTGAAAAAACAAAATAATATTTTTTTATATTTTAAACAAATAGAAAAAAGAATGTGATTGTACATTAGTACGTTAAAAGATAAAGCTAATTGACAATATTAAACTAAGATTCAAAAGTATCTAATACAGGTTTCAAAAATCATTTTAAGATTTTCTCCACTGCCAATCAATAATTGCTCCAGTTTCCCGGAAATCTTGGCCATTTGATGAGAGTACCTCCGATTAAACTCAATGAATCTTGCGAAAAGCATCTCTTCATTACTCTGCCCATCATCTTCGTTGTTAGAGGAAAGAAACTCAACAAACCTCTCAAAAACGTGGACTATTGCTTGTTCCAAATCCAACTCTAACCCCTCCATCAACGAGTTGAGCATTTGGGTTTCATTTTCAGATTCACATATTCCAAGGCGCAAGTTTAACTGGAAAACTCGGAGTTCTAGCTTGTTTACTAGATCAATGATAATATCCCACCGATCAAACAGGAGAAATCCATGTTTATCAGAAATGACGGTGTTAATAACAGATTGAGGATCAATTAGTTGGTAATTCATGTACTTGTCCAACGAAATTTCCAGGAATTGCGGATTTCCAGCCCAAAATCTGGAAATGACATCTGAGATAAACTGCCTCTGGTTTCCATCTGTAATCTGTGAACAAATTGCCTTGACCGCGGATTGATATTTTTCAATTGAACCCAGCAAATGACTGAAACTTTTGCTTCCACTAAAAAGCATATGTTCGATAAGCATTTCAAGTTTCAAGTACTCGTTCCCAACCTCGCCGTAGTGTTCTTTCAAAATATTCAAAACCATTTCTGCTGTTCCGTTAGCCTTCATGCACTTACCAACAGCTATTGAAACAGCTTTTGTTTTTTCATCTATCTCGCTAATTACATATTTAAATTTCAATGCAGGTTTTTTATCGGATATGAGATCAGGCATTTTATCAATGACAATTGCCTTAATGTAATCGTAATAAGATAATCGTATCTGTTTGCTGATCGAAACTTTTAATATTTGCTTGTTTGAGGATTCCAAATAATCGTAACGATAATCATAATTGCTGACATAGAAGCTGTGAAAGTCGGCTAATCGGTCAGAACATTCCGAATCTAAGGATCTTTCAAACATTTTATTTAAAGATTCTTCGATTATATCTTTGTAAATCTCCTCATTTTGTTTACGTAGTTCGACAGCCAAAGAGGAATAGTAAACGGCAGGTATGGGACTGAAAGGCATGTCAAAGAGCTGAGAGAAAAGAACAGTAACAATCATTTTCTCAAGAGAAAGCTTATGATCCCCACTAATTGATATGGATTGATCATCAAAAGAGTCATCTAAAGGTTCTTGCTTGAATCTGAATTGGTGTAAAGAGATAATGTTTTTGTTTAAGCAGCCAATGGTGTGTAATAAAGAAGATGCAGCTTTACGGTTAACATTAAATATAGCCATTGAGTCAGAAATCATTTCGTATAGTAAAAACTTTTCGACTGATAAGTTGTCATATTGGGTATCATCGAACAAAAATTCGAGATAACCACATGGTATATAAAACCCAAATCTTTTCCCTGCCTTACTACCTTTAATTGGAGAATCAGAACTTAAATTAAATACAGAAAAATCAAGGGATGGCATGTCGT
The DNA here is from genome assembly GCA_001953115.1 of Smittium mucronatum. NCBI lineage: Eukaryota > Fungi > Kickxellomycota > Harpellomycetes > Harpellales > Legeriomycetaceae > Smittium > Smittium mucronatum. Next base: position 11,541 of record LSSL01003100.1, on the reverse strand, counting down.
AAGGCTCAACCGAATCGAAATCAGAAAGATAAGGGGAAATTGTATCAATGAACAAATCGCTTTGAAAGTTGGAGTCGTATAATTTGGTTAAAGCAATGCGCATAAGTTCTAAGCTAGAAGATTGTACATTTCTAATAGGATTGGAGACACGATCGAGAACAGGATCTTCAGAGAATCTCAAACAGTATTGATCAATACCTTGGAGAATACTTTCAAGCTCAGGATCATCTACAAGACATTCACCAGTGAAGCATAGAGTACAGCCGATTAACCAAACTAGACAAGAGGACTTCAGGCAAATGGTACTGTTTGAGAAGACGGGCTCCAAAAACGAATTTAGAAGAGAAACGAAGGAATTTGAAGTATAGATTCTGGTTTTAACCAAACCTCCAATAAAGCGCAACAGGATTCTAATAAGACGCCAGTCTAAGTGATCGACGGCAGTTTGTAGCTCAATAAACAGTTGAGAAAGCAAAGCTGAACCGATTTCAGGATTTTTTTGGGCGAGTAAACCAAACAAGGTGATATAAACCTTGTGCTTGTAAACGAGTTCTTTTACGGAATAGATTAAATATTTCAAGATTTCTGCAGAGACTGCAGCGTTATCGTTTGAATATTCGGAGATTAAGGAGTCAGATATAGCATGAAAATCTGTTGAGGAGTTGATTTCATCGCCAAATTTTACAATTGAAGTGGTGATTTTTTCTAGCTTGAGCTCGGCTTCAGATTTAGAGTTATTTCTGTTATTTTGATTGTAGCGAAAACCGCCACCTCTGCCACCTCGTCTGTTTTGGTCATTTCCATTATTATAAGGTCTTTGATTTCGAGAATACGGCTTAGAGCGATCGTTTTGGCGGGGAGTCCTACCGAATTCATCGACATCTTGAAAAACAGAGAAATTTTTCAATTAGAATTATTAAAATGTAATATATAAAAGAATGAAAGAAAGGAACAAAAACAAATATTTAGAGGAATTTAGGAAGGTGTATGCAATAAAGAACAGAATTGTCGAAGGAAATTGTTTTCTTTTTTTACCTTCGCGCACACCAGCACCTCTCAATCTACCAGCGAATCTAGGGTCTATAACAAGAAGAAAAATGAAGTTATATGGAAGTGCAGGGAAGAGGAGTGGGGGTATTGGGATAGAGCGGAAACTTACTGTAATCCATGGTTTAAGTATAGTATGAATGAAAAGAGCGTTATAGGTTTGAGTGAGATTATTCTATAAAACTGTGTTTTGACTATATACAAACTTATTCCATGGCAGTTGTAAAAAACGATTGATTGGATAATTAGTATGGTTTCGGTTTATATTTTTATTTTTAATGGGGTGAGCTTTAGCGACATTTGATCGTTGGTGATAATTGGGCCTCCCTCATGATCTGGCGTATTTTATTTTTGCTAATTAACCCTTTCAGGGTCAATTGAACGAAAATGACCATCAGTTTTTGGCCAATAAAAACATTTTACTAGCAAATGGTAATTTCAGTCGACTTAATTTTTTTATATCATTGAAACAAAGATATTTTTTACGAATTAAAATTCAAGAATTTCTAGCTCGGAAAGGGTTAACAGAGAAATATGCTTGATTACGCGAATCTACCAATTAACAAGGTACAAAGAGAGTATTGCCAAATATATAAGCGGTTTTATAGTCTACAAAATACTATTTGCCATTTAGGGTGCGAGGACTATTGGACTACTCAAATTTCAGATTCTTAATCAAACAAATATTTTTCTAAATTCAAATTCTGTTTGAAAATAGAAATTATTATTTTTACAATACCAATTTATGTCTATAGTTTAATCTTTTATTACAAGTTGCTAAGAAAGTGAAATGTAATGGGGAAATTCTTTTCGAGAGTGGACACTTGCGTATAAAATTTATATTACTTTCTAATTTGGAAAACCCAAATTTATACAATGTATAACTTTATTGGTTGTTCCGGAATTGGAGTTAAAAATGATGTTTTCTATTGGCAAAATGCTGAAATTTACCAGAGCTAAAGTGATTCTTTATATTTTCATTGGTACCGCATGATTAGATTTATTTGTATCAACGCGTTTATAATGTAAAAGAAAGTCTCCCAAATAGGCCAATTCATGTCTAAGACATTTTTCTGTAAAGTTCAAAATAAAAGCAGCTAAGCATAGTTAAATATATTTTTGGGCAAATTGCAGTTATCCGCGGTTTTTATTAACATCTTTCTTGCATCATTGTAGCAAAATCCTAAAACGTAAACATCACTCAAATATTCTCTCTTGAAAGTTATATTTTTCAGAATGATAATTAACATTATAGATTTTTGGCACAAAATTTAATTTTTATGGTCATGTATCATAAAATACTACAACAATAAAATCATAAAATCTTTTGTTTAGTTTGGTTTAATGTATATATTATATATATATTGGAAATATAAAATGCGCCTAGGTCGGATCTATTGTTGTCATGCGTGGAAATATTTGTCGTTCTTTGAGTATTCTCTTTTTTCTAGTTATGATTTGTATTTTCGTATACAAATTTATTTTTGTTTGAATCCAAATATAATGTAGTTATCTGGGCGACAGGACCGTTCGTATTTTGTCAATTGTTCTAATAGACTCTTTGCTTACTATTTGGATACTACAAATAAAACATTAATCGGTGAATTTAATTGAGCACACATTGGGAAAATAAACTATTTCCACTTGCCAGAAAAATGTTGATTTTGAACATTAAAATAAGAAAGATTAGGTGAAAGTGTCAACAGGCGAATAGTCCTGAAACCATCCCATGCGACTGTTTAGAAACTGTAATCTATAATCTAGGAGAGATCAAGTTTATTAGGAATTGTCTAAAGAACCTCTCTTTACCACAAACCATTTTTTCGACATTGGCCTAACCTCAGTGATTAGAATTATAAAGCTAGATTTATGTCTATCAACACGTAAATAAGTATAAGAACATGCTACATATTAATAAAAGGTGTTGAATTTGTGGTTTTTATTAGAGGTTAGCTTTATTTTTAAACTAGTATTTATAAAAAAAATTGCGTTTCAGGGCTGATAATCCAAAATCGGCCTATTTATCTTGAATAGGAATCTGAAATAAATTCTTTATACGAATAATTTGTTGCTGATTAGTTATTTCCGATTTATTCGAAAAACAACAACTATTTTGCAACGATTTGGAGAAAGACGTGGATTTGGTATGTGGGAGGACTAAGCCATGATTATCTCCATCCCTTATATATGCTGAATTTTCCTTCTAGAGATCGTATCTAGAATGGTATATGGACACCCCATCTCTATTAATGTTCACTCGATATTAAAACTGCGAAAATTGGTGTATCCAAATGCATTATTTTTTTTTTCTTTTCATGTACATATTTTCGCAGTTCTTTTAAATCAAGTTGCTTTTAAATAGAATTATAAAATAAACTAATGGGGTCTTTGAATCCGGCTAAGCGTTACCAACCAATTTACTGAAGTGGGAAAGCAAACATATTATCATACAATAAAACACATTTTATAAATCTTTTATTTAATAAACTGCAAATCAGAGATATCGAAAAAAATTATTATGATTATAATCTTGCGTTTTTCTCTGTTATAAAAAAAAAATAAGATATGTGTCTCAATACTTGTATTCGAAGAAATTGGGTGATATATAGTTATTTTTCTTTAAAATAAACTTCTGGTAAAAACAATACGCATATATATACATATGCGTATTTCATCATTCTATCTCTTTAGAAAAAAATGTTGCAAATATTTCGTTTTCTCAATTGGCGCTTTACAATTATAATAGTGGGACCACAGTTAAAAAAACAATCAGTTGATTGCAGGTCAATTACTTTGGTGTAAATCGTTATCCAGGTAAAATCCAGTGCAGAAATTTTTATTGCCAATCAGTACATTTGATAAATAAAGAAAAGATGAAAAATCAGATTAGAGAGTGATAAATATGCGAATGGATCATATTGAGCTATTCGGAAAATCGAATATCAGAAAATTAAAACTACTTGAAAATTTTCTAGTGATCTGGTGTATATTCTTTCTATGAAAGTAAATTACACCAAAGTTACATTTAAATAATAACCAAAGGTTATATTTAATTTTTCGAAATTATATAGAATTTACATGACTTAAAATAATATATTTGAAAATATTATTGTAGTTAAATTTGTGCGTAAATATAAACTATGCAAGGTATATCCATCGATGGGATTGATTATGGCAACTAAAATTTAGTCGTTTTTATTAAGAAAAAAGGTTTGGTTTATGATTTTAAATCGGAAATCAACCAAATCAATCCATTAATCATTTCCCCACCTCGCCAAACATCAAAAACCTCAATCCACATAGCTAGTAGAAAAAAGATCAGTTTTATTTATAATAACACTCCAAACTCTAAAAAAAGGGGGTTTATAACACTGCATATATTTTGATTAAATTGTAACTAATGGTTATCTAGAATTTTTCAAAACGAAAAGATAACTTTTATAAGGATAGTTGGGTTATGTTATGTTATTGTCGGCATTCGTGATCAACAATCTGCAAAATTGCTATATTTCAAATATATATATATATATATACAGAAACTGTCGCCTATAGGCTTTGGTAAGAAAAGTGGATTATACAAGTCCTTTAACTTAACTCGTACAACTAAAAGGAACTACCTTTCATTTTTCTTTAATTCGTAAACCAAAAGTATTAAAAAAAACTCTATAGATCGTATCAACCCTCCAATACAACTTTTAAAAATAGTTTTTGGAAACCATGCATCTAACAAATTTTTGAAATCCACTGAGTGATGACTTTGATCGAGTTGGAGAAAGCATCGGCCATATACTCATATGTGCGATACTGGATAAACACTATGGGTTTTATTCTCAGATGGCAAGTATAACCTGAATAAGTTTTCTAGGGCTTTAAAAAATACAGTACGTATTATTTATTTATTTTCTAATCACGGATTTGACCCAGAGCGTATTGGCGACTCTTTTTTTTTTTTTTCTTTTCCGGTTCTAAACTTTATGATATTTTTCGGGTGATTTAGCCAATTGAATTGAGCTTGAATGTTATTTATCGGGTGGACTTCCGACTTGGATCGAGAAAGGAAAAAAAAAAATGCACTCAACTATAAAACCAAAAAAAGCTACTCTACTAGCAAACCCACGCTATTTTTTTATATTGATTTTTCTAGCAATCATCAAATAGAATGTGGGTAATTCTACACCATGGAGCGAAGGACGAACTTGGCCCTTTTGCGGTTCAGTTATTGGTAGACCGTTCATATTGATAAAATTATATAATCTAATGAATTCAAGACATAATATTTCTGTGTAGATATTTTGAAAAACAATATAATAGTAATAATAATCGCAGATATTGATAAAGCTGATCAGATAAAAAGACCTGGGATTTTATTGACCAAGGCTGTTTATAACGGCAAAATCCCTTTTTAAAAATTGGTACAGAAAATCACAGGTTTTTTAACCACATAAAAATAATCAAAGAACAAAGCATTGAAAGCGAAAAAAAACTGGCTAAACGCATGGGTTGGAGGGCAATGAGGGGTGTTTATAATATGGATAAAAGTTGAATATATATTTGCTCGTATGTAGGAGATGATTTTCGAGACTATGGAGTTTTTCTAACCATGCGAAATTATCGGTGAGTGGCAGAAAATTGAGCAGATAATTCTGAACCAAGATTTGAGAACAATATTTTTTGGAAGAAGAGAAGGCTATATTGTTTTCACGAGCTTAATATGGATCAGAGGTGGAGAATAGCTACTCTTTGCTACCCACCCACACTGCAAATAGTTCAACGGACAGGGTTTTGGGTATTATCAGGAAATGAATGTGCGGTTGTATAAGGAAATATTCCTTTTCTAGTTGTTGGATTGTGCATGCTGGATACCAACCGCTAGTACATGTGCTGGAAACCCTCATATTTGACTTTAATTTAGGAGCTATTTTACACTTACAAACTTTTGCGAGTTTATCCAATTTACTCTTTTTGTAATCTGTAAGCTCTTGTCCATTTTAATATGCTGTGTAATCAATGTGTTTACGTATAATGTAATTTAACTGAGGGGTTTTATCCCCTCTAGAGGTGCTAGCGCTTTAGTAGCTTCCATTCCCCGGTCAAAAAGATCAATCCTAATTCTTATTCGCCAAAATAATTGGATAACACTTTTTCATTTGCAAATGAGGATACAAAATTAATTTGACCCTAAAAGGGCTAATCAATCTAAATAATGTTTGACTGAGAAATTTGTACGCATTTTATATAATCTATGATCATTTATGATTTTGTTCATTAACGCCCAAGGAATATTTCCTGAATAGGGGTATGCATTTAGCACGACCTGCTCATAGTGGCAAGCCATGAAACAACTTTATGGCTATTGGGTAAGGAAATGGACGATAGTGATGATAAAAAATCCTAGAATGGACAGCTTAGAAAAAATCTCCCCTTAAACTCTATTCGAACACCCTAAAATCCATCCAAATATCCAAATCACAAATCAGTCAGATGAGGAAAATGTCTTTTATTTTCTGAAAATACTTTGTGGTCAATGGCTGTATTAACTGCTGAATATTTACCACGTTTTTTTATAAAAGCGGAGTTTGATTATCCAATTCGCTAATAGCACCGTAAACTATTTCTCCTTTTGAACTTCTCGATGAAACCTTCTAGTGGGTTTAAAATATCTGAGTTAGCAGGGAACTGGAACTCGTAGGAAACTGTACTTTCCAGTAAATAGATAGGACCTCAAAACGAGCCCATATCACAAAAACCCCGCCAGGCAGATAAAGAAGATAGCTAACTGGTTTGAGTTGTATTTAATAAAATGTGTGTGTATTTTTATCAGGAGGTCATAACTGATGGATAAATGTTTGAATATTTTCCTATAAAATCATTGGCATCCATCTGCCTGTCTTTATAAAGAATTTGGATCATCTCCTTCAACCATTCCTTTATCCCTCAATACTATCTCGCCAGTTCATCTTCTTGCCAGAAGAACAAGCTTGAAGGAATCATCATCTCTTTTATTCACCCTCTTTTAATTTATACTTTTGCTAAAATTAAATAATGAAGCTTTTCCAAGTTGCTTCTTGCGCTGCTATGCTTTTGGCCCCGGCTGTAGCCCAACAGTTCGCCCAAACCTGTCCTATGACTGAACCTGCATGTGCTTTGAACGGAACTCTCGATAACTGCTGTGTTAACCGTGATGGTTGGATAGTCTTGTCCCAACAGGTAAATTATAAATTTAAACAACTTGTACATTTCTTTTGAATATGTCAACAGGTTTCAATACACTTTATGTTCTTTTTTTTTTTCTAGTGGATCCCAAGTTTCCAACCCATGGATAAATTCACCGTACACGGTTTGTGGCCAGATCACTGCGACGGTACCTTTGTTACTGATACTTGTGATTCTACTCGTAATTACCAGAACGTTGGCGATATAGTCTTGCAAAAGGACCCTGCTTTGTACAAACAGATGCTCCGTTACTGGCCATCAACTTCAGCCAACTCTGCATTCTGGCAGCACGAATGGTACAAGCACGGTACTTGCTACAACGTCGCCAACCCACCCTGCCTCCTCGACTATACCTTGTACGACGATATGATCTTGTACTTCCAAATCGTGATGCGCGAAGCCAAGAGGTATGATCTCTACCAGGCCCTTAAAAACGAAGGAATCGTTCCTGGTGCCACTTACACCAAAGCCCAGTTTGTCGATGCCCTTTACAACCAACTTGGTCTCTACGTCGTCCCCAGATGTACCAGCAAGGGTGTTCTCACTGAAATCTGGAGTTACTTCAGTCTTTACGGTCAAGACACCTTTGTCCCCAGAGTTAATGACTACAACCCTAACGACTGTGCCAATATCGTCTACCCTGCTAAAACCGTTTCCCCTCCATGCCAAGCTTAATTTTCCTTCTTCTCCCTCATTTTTTCAATTAATCTATCAAAAGAATGATCTTTATATAGTCTTTTCTTTTATATTATTCATTCTCCTATACCCATATTCCATCTACTAAATGCTTAACAAGTCATAACCAAGATATTTTTATTTAAAAAAGTTTTATTTTCTTATCTAGTTCTCTTTGTGCTATTTAGCCCCCTTTATCCAAGACGTGCCCACCCCCTCTTTTTTTATAATACATATCTTATCTCGACAAATCTAACTTATCTTTTACCAAATGGTTTCCGCTTTGTTTATCTGCATATTTACAGAGTATATATTTCCCTTTCGATATATAATGAATAAAATCATAAATCAAATCTAGGTAATGATCTAATGTTACTCCTTAAATCATTATCCCCTCCTAAGATATTTAACTTTTATTCATTCCTTCTTCACGCAAACCCGATAAGAAAACCTCGACCAACAATCCTTTAAAGTGCCTTTATAAATAAATAAATTATTTGAAATGAAATCAATCAATTCATTGTATAAAAATAAAATGTATGAGTATCTCGTATAAAAATATATCTATATCTGCACCAACCCAATCAAGACTAGTTTTATTAAATATGTACATGTGTCGACACTAGAAATACCAAAAACTTTAATTCCCACCCAACTGAAACCCCCTTATGAAACGGATGTAGTGTTTAGTTTGTTAATTATAAAAGCATATTGGAGACTCCCTATAATCTTTTTTTTTTTTTTTAAAGGGAATTTATTTATAATATTTAAATACTAGAAAAAAAACTCCCTATAATCTGCCTCTGAAAAATTGCTATTAGATATGAAATAGTTAGAAATACATCACCAGACGGCTTAAACAGTTTATTTAGCACTATTTTTTAATAAATCTAGATTTAATGATTACAAAAAAAAAAAAAGGCAGTGGAAGGGAGGTGGGCTTGAGGTATGGAAGGATTCATTCTGTTTAAAGTTCTTTATTTTTTTTTATAATTCAATGTAGTTCTAAATTAAAAATATAGTTTATGAGGAATAAAAATCACATCATTGATCAATACAAATTAAGAAATCCATCCAATGTTTACTTTTTTATGTAAACTGATTACTTCAATTTCCTTCATTGTGCACAATTATATTTATTTTCGTTTTTTTACTACTAGTGCTAGATTCTTTTTTCTATCCTCCTAGCCAAATTCTGTTAAATTAACTATACTTTTACACTTGCGAATTTTCCTAATGTTTTATATCCAGAATCATCTTTTAATTTATAAAAGTCTTTTTGTGCTTGGATCTGTATAAATATTCGTAAATATTTACCATATTCTTTACTTTTTAAAAGAGATATAAAAATGAAAAACGTTCCCTACAAATACATTCCCTTTTTATGGTCAAAAGGACAAAGTTTATTGGTAATCCCATATCAAAATTTTGATTTTAATGGGTGATAACCATTTTTTTAGGCTGATACTGTTTTTTTTTTTCTTGTATTATGGATCAAAAGACGGAAAATCCATAGGACCCAAGATCAAAAATGATTGATCTGTTGGTTCAAAAATAATAATAAAAACAAAATTCGGAATCATAAACTTTTAATTTTTTTTAAAAAATAACTTTAATATCTTAAAGTTTGTAACTAATATTTATTTTATTTTTTACGTATTGATAGAATTTCAATATTCATATAACCTTTATTTTAGCCAGCACAAAATTTATTTTTTAGGAAAAAAAAGTCGAAATCACCGGAAGACGTCAAAGCCAAAAAAATTTACTTGATTTTAATCAAGATAAAAATAAATTAATATTAAAAAAACGTGTTTTTTTAGGTACTGTAAGAAGTGGATTCTCTAAACCAGTTATAATTTACAAATCCTTGCTCCTAAACTGGTGCTGTGCAGCAAAATGCGAGGCAACCCTAAGCGCCTTTCTGCTAGTGCACTAATCGCATTCACCCAGAAGAGACCTTAGGGCAGGTATTACTCCCTTACTCCGTCTATCCGCACTTCGTACGTTGCTCCCTGAACTTACAACACCAATTGTTTTTACAGACCCCACGGTAGAAATAATAGGCAAGAACCTTATCAGTTGGTTGGGACCGGAACTCGGCTAAAGTGCCAGTAAAGAAGATACAAGATCTTCGATCACTGAGCCTCCCGTCAAATCGATCTATAGGTCTAATTGATCACCTAACACAGGGACTTTGGTAGAGAAGGATGCCGAAGCATCACTATCTCTATCTTCCGCTACCTCACGCCAAGCTTCAACCTCCGGTGCAAATCCATAAGGATAAGCACCAGACTTTGCCAGATCATGGCTGCGCCTAACCATGCCCATAAAAATATATAAGCTAATGCCTTGACTAAGCGAAAATAAAATAACTAAACTATTAAACCGGACTAACGGGTAATAATCCCAATCCAAGAAAGTACAAAAAAAAACTACAAAAAAAAACGAAATAAACCAAATACTGTTAAAACTATAACCAAATATAAAATCAGTATATTCCAAATAAACGATAGAACTAACTAAAATATAATACTAAAATATAAAGCGGCTAAAATAGTACACAAGCTTGTTAAGACTTTCAGACCATAAAGGGGGCGTAGCTTCATCTAGGACGAAAATGCGCGTCTATCACTTTAGTACTAAGATATTAAGATATTTTGTGATTAAATTATTCTAAACCTTTCATAAAATGAAAAACAAAATAAATAAAACAAAACTTTTGTTATCTAATATTAAATCTAATTATTTGTTTTTATATTTAACTATTTTAAAAAAATAGAATAACTTTTAATCGCTGCTATACTTGATTGATTTTGATAATTATTAATTCTTTCAATAAACAAATACCATCTGGGAAATTTTTATATGATAAATCGCATTTTAATCATTGAAAAAAAATAATGAAATTTTCAAATTTTACAAATTTAAATAGAATTTCATTATACGAAAAATAAAATTTAACTGAATAGTCCAAAAAAATATTAAAATTTTGCTAAATGATTATGATTTTGAATTTATCAATGACCTTTTCACATCTTTCTATACTTTTTTAGAAATAAAAATATCAATTTTTATCAAAGGTAATAAAATAATTTCTCGAAAAATATTGGAAAAACTTTTTTTTAATAAAATGGGATATTTTTTAAATATGCAAAAAATATTTATATAATAAATTTTCGAATTATTCGAAATCTTATATTAGTTTTTTAATAGCCACATATAACCAAAATTAGTTTATATAATGTACAGTATTATTATTATTAATGAAGAATTAAATCAAGATAAATCGTATTAAATTTTTATGATATTTGTAATTATTTATACATAAAATAATAAAAATAACTGGGATTATAAAATTTTAATAATAAATGAATGAATTTTTGTCTAAATAAAAAAAATGTGAATTTTTATATCTACCCATCTTTATAATATATATGTTTTACTGATTTGGTGCCCATTTATATCCCTCCTTTGCATTTGGATTTGATTTTAATGTGATTTTAATTATTTTTTGGAAAAATAAACCCAAAACCAGGTTTGAAAAACAATAATTCATTCTTTAAATGAACCTATTTTATTATTTTCTAGAAAAAATTGACTAAA
>LSSL01003099.1:0-16214 GCA_001953115.1 Smittium mucronatum | reverse complement strand
TAAAAAGTTTGTAGCACCCAAATGATAATTTTAAATATCAAAATCATGTTTCTAGGAAATAAAATAAATAAATGGTCAAGGAAAGGTAATTCGTATATATACCGATATTTATAGAGGAAATTTTTGAAATTTTAATCTTAAAAATTTATAAGCTTGTAAAATTGTAAAATAATTGTGTAAAATCTTCATTTAATCTACAAAAATCAGTTCTATTTTTTGATATTATTCAATTATTTTTTCCAAAAAAAATAACCTTGAATTATTTTTATCAATATTTAAATATAAAGATTAATTCAATTTTATCTAATATAATCCTAATAAATATAATCTGTATTTTTACAAAAAACTTACAATTTAAAAACTTTAATATGTATCAATGACTAATTTTTTATGAAAAAAAGCGTATTAAATTGTTCTTTTTTAAAAAATCAGTTATTTTTTGATAGTAAAAATTAGAAATACTTAACTTTATATTATTTTTTTTCGTTTTTATAGATAGTTATTAGATCTTTACCTTTTTTTTTACTATTTAATTAAAATTTACGTAAAAAATTGAAAATTTTCCATTTCTATAACGCTTTTTACGCCTATAACTAAACCAAATGATAAAAATTTCAATTTAAAAAATAAAAAAGCATTTAATACTTATTATATAATCTAAATAAACATTCTTTAACTCTTATAAGAGCATAATTATATAATTTCTGCAAAATTAAATACTTTAATGTATTAACTAAAGGCTATATATGTATTTTTTTAATAAACAAATTGTTAAATAGTTAAATATAGTTTTGAGAATTTATTTATTTATTTGATAATTACTATTTTAGCACTATTTGACAAAAATTTAAAAATATTATTTACTCGTTGAGTCAAATTCAAAAATTAATGGAGCTAATAGGTTTTATATGGGGTTTTTTTAAGCTTTTTTGGGGGAAAAAACACAGGTATTTATGTTTTTTGGTGTGTTTTTTCTCTCATACTTTTTAAATAAAATTGCAATATGTTAAAAACTTTTTTTTTTATTTGGAGTTATTATCCGTCGCCGATTTTTTTAGCATAAAAACTTTTGAAATTAAAATTATAATTAAAAAATATTTTAAATTTTTCTAAGAATAAAAAATATAAATAATCTGATTATTAAGTAAAACTTGTTTGAACTTCTTATTAAATTATCTAATTAATAAAATCACTTACTATTAATTTATAAAATTTTATAAAACTTTAATTTTTTTAAGTTATACATTCTTTACAAAGTTTGATGATTGAATTTTAAAACTTTTGAATATGGTTACTTCAGTAAGTCATATATCATCAATCCTACAGATGATATTTATTGGACTAAATTGATTTATATGAAATGAATTGACTTAATAAAAACCATCATAATTCCAAAAAAATTAAACAATAAATTATATAAACCATAACAAGTTATTCGGGTATCAAAAAATGTGTATTTTTATTATAAATATAATTATAATTATTATTAAATAGCCAAAAAAATTCATGGTTTTATTAGTTAAATTTTTGTTATTAGCTTTAAATGATTTCTACCAAAAAACAACTTTTATTAATATGTTTTAATGCTTAAAAAAAATCTAGAAAAGATTTAAGATATTAATACTCAAAATTTGAGAGATTATTTGATGAAGAATACACATTATTTAAGCCTATTTTTTAGTATATTTTTCGGATTTATTAGATTAAATAAAAAAACTGTCTTATCTTGATGATTTTCTAATAAAAATAACTTTAGAAATGTATCAAGCTATTAATCAATGTACCATAATATCACAAAATAAAAATGAAAGCATTTAAAACGAAATACTTGCTTGCCTAACAACCTCTTATATATCTAAAATTTTATTTTAAATAAAAAAACATCGATCTTTTAAAGTAAAAAAATGGGTTTTGGTATGGATCTTAATTTATAAAAAGTGCTGAATTCTTGAATTTTCTATTTATAACTTTTAAAAATTTATTTTCGCAACAAGAAAATATAATTAAACTTTAATATGAAATTTTTTCAAAAAAACTTTTCTTCAAATCCTTTTTTTTATGTTTTAAAATAAGAGAGAAGTTTCCTAAGTAGATAGTATTCTCCAAGTTATGAATTTATCTGGAAAATAAAGATATTTAAACTAAATATTTTTCAATATTTGAACCTAAAAAAATAAATTAATAAATAATGTTTAGAAATTAAAATGGCTTATATTAGTATTTTTCTAATGAAATTTTTTTTAAATTTTTTGAATTTAAGGGGTTTTAATAAAAGATATTATTTTAGCCTTATGTATATAATGGCTCTGAAAACTAAATTTTAAACATAATAATCGCCAATAACATACATTAAATATATAAATATAAACTAATCTATTTTCTTTGATTCTTCTTGTATTATCTGTAACAGCTTAAATTTTCTTAGTAAAAAAAAACATTGATACAGAAAAATATACAATAAACAACTACACATACATTTGAATACTTATAGTTTTTTTTATAATTAAATTACCAATTTATTATCAACTATAGAACTATTTTATGAAAAAAAAAAATAATTAAGATTATCTTACTGAAATTATTATTTTTAAAAATGAAATCTAAATTAATATTTAAAAAAATCGGTTATTATAACAGTACCAATACTCTTTTTTGGCTTCGGGCTCCTTTTTAAAAAATATTCTGATCCCAGTTGGAACTTTTAAGATCAATATTTTTACAATATTCAGTGTGGAATAAATCCAATCCTATCTAATCAGATATAGTTATAACAAAATGGAAGATATTAAGTTTATTAATAACAATAAAAAAATGTAATTTTAAAGATCGAAAATCGGTATATTATTAATTTATATAAGGTTTTCATGATATTTTTGAATTCGAGTAAAATATATGATCTATATATAATATATAAAAAATATAAAAAAAAATAAACCAACCAATATTTCTGCAAACTCCTATCTGTTTTTTTATTTTTTCAAAAAGATAAAAAAATATTGAGTCTTAATTTGTATATAGTCAATAGTTGTATAAATAAAAGTGTTTATTTGTGCAAATAAGATGCAAATTTATAAAATTTATATATGTATATATTAGTTAGATTCTTTACAGGTTAAAAAATAAATATTTCGGATAATTAAATACCGGTTTCATTAATTTTTTAACAGTAGATTAATTTTTTTAAAATCGAGTTTTTAGTGTTATATATTGCAAAAAAATAATATTATAGGTAAAATGGATGTTATTAAAAATACTGGAATTTTATCTATTTAAAATTTTAGACATTTTAAGAAATTAAAAAATATGTATCCGGATAAATTTTACTTTGAAAGTAGACATTTTTACCCCTCAATTAAAAAAAAAGTAGGGCATAGCTGAAAAATATTTTTTATAATTGAATAAGATGAGCCTTTCTATTAAAAAGAAGTTTTTTAACTTTAATTATCTGACAAAAAAATATATCAAAATAAATTTAATCTTTTTTTGTGAAAATAAATTCTTTCACTTCTTCTGGATTAAAGAAATCCATCTTAAGAAATTATCCCTTGTTATTTTGATCTTTTTAGTATAATATCAAAAAAAAACTTCGTTGTTTGTTTTTAATTTGGATTTTAAAACCTTCTAGTCCTTAATCTTCCTACAGATGAGAAAGATATTAAATCGAGTAAATTTATAATTTTTATAAATTTAAATGTCTTTTTTCTAACCATTTATTATAAATTCTGAAAAAAAATTGAACCAAATAAATTTTAGAAGCATTTTAATTTGGCAATTAAATAAATTATCACGATGGTAACATATGCTAAGTAATAACGACTAAAAAAAGTAATTCGTCTTTATAATCATTATTACTATTATTAAAAATATACGATTAAATACTTTTATTAATAAATACTTTGTATGGGGGTTTTTTTTTTCGAATATAAAAGCTATGACATGAAAAGCGTTATTTTTACTTGATCAAAATGAAATGTTTTAATATTAAATAACTCAACAATGAAAATTTCAAGTAAAAATGATTAGAATATATTAATGCTTATTTTTAATATAATTGGTTCTTAACCAGAGATTTATTCAAAAATGTCTTCTCATAATTTATAATAAAAGAACAACTAAGGATAAAAATAGCCTTAGTTAAAATTTATAATTATGTTTTTAAAAAAATGTTTTTCTGAAGTTCAAGGTCAATACGAGTTACTTTTGATGAAAATCTCAATAATTTTTAAACCCAAGAAATGAAAATTAATAAATATAGTTTAAAAATTTAACTACAAAATTTATTTATAAAAATCTACAAATTCGGTTATATTGATAGAAAAGATAATCAAATAAAAAAAAAATTTATGTTTTGAATTTATATTGAAAATTCTGATTAATCATTTTAGAAATCGATAGATACAGAATTAAAAAAGATTAAAATACAATATAATACAATACAGGACGATTAAACCTTTTTTTATATCATTTTTTTCGATTAAAATAAAAAAAGTTAGTATCTTATACCCGGAGGTTTTTTTTATTGTTATTTTGTATGATTTACTTAATTAAACCCCAGTATATTTATATTTAATCTTTAATTTTTTGAAATAAATGGATTGATATTTATACCATAATATTTATTTATAAAATATTTTTTAAAAAGGAAACCATTCGTCAATATTGAAACAGATTTAATTAAGTTTGATGTATCAATTATTTATAAATTTAAATAATTTAGCCTTAAAAACGTAAGTACCCAAAAATTTTAAAATATTTCAAAAGCTGATTTTTTAAAAAAGATTTATTTTATTAAATTTAATACCACTAAAATTGCTCTTGTGTTTTATTTTAATCTTTTTCTAATGATTTGGGGTTTGTAATACCTTTTCTGATCATTTTTATTTTATCGGATAAGAAATTTTATATTTTAAATAATATTAATATTAAAAATAATATCAAAATCCAATCATCAATTTATTTCAATTTATTTATCCTAAAATTGATTTTCTAGATTAATTGGATTATTTTTATAAAAAAAAATTAAATCACCCATATTAATTTTATTTTCATATTATAAGTAATATTGCGAAATTATTCCCCCCAAAATCACATATTATAACCTTGAATATTCCAAAAAAAATTATCCTGTAACAATTTTTGGTTTTACAGTTTTTATTTTTATTTTTATTCGGCTTTTTTAAATGAAATTAAAAAATTTATGGAAAAAATATATATATAAGCATTAAATCCTTATAATTATAATAATAATAATAATTGATATAACAATAAATTCGTATGTTATTTACTATCTCTAGAACTTATTTTTTTATTGTATTAAAATTTTTATATCATTATTCCTCTGTTTCACATAATCAACACAGAGATTCATTGTTTTTATGGAATTTTTACTCATTCATATATCTATATCCAGCTTTCAGCAACTAATTTTATTATAAATTTTTCTTTGTATAATTTCAGAAAGCGGGTTTAAATATCAAGTATATAAATTTTTTTACGGATAATAAACATAATTTTCTTTTAATTTTAATTTTTTTTAATTTTTAATAATTCCTAATCATTTTTAGCGATTCATATATAAAACATAAAAAAAGTTTTTTGGATAATATAGGCTAATTTAATGAGGATATATTGATAATATTTTTAATAATATAATTATATTCAAATATTTTCTAGGTCTTCCAGCAGAGATTGGAACTTCTTCTCAACTGAATTAAATAATATATAATTAACTGTCACCGATCTCAATGCGGGTACAGCTTAAATAAAATCCAATAATATTTCCCAAAACTAATGAAATTGTTTTTTAAAAAAATAATACTATTTCCCAAAAATTCAATATAAATTTTCCTCAAATATTAAAATATTTTGAAAAAAATTAAAATGATTTTTCGGCATAAAAAAAAGAATCCTTTAAAATAAATATCATTACATCGAGAGAATTTCTACGTTAATTTTTATTCTATCATTTAACTGGATATAAATAATCTTCCTTTTTGATTTAAAGCGTTTTTTTTTGCTATAAAATTATAAAATATTCATCAGTTAAATTATTCCTTTATTTAATATTAAAATATTCTGAAATCTCGGTATAATGCATAATGGTAACCAAAAATGTATTTTTAGCATAAAAAATGGGAATTAATGACCCCGTTTTTACTTTATTATTATATTTATAAGCTTTAAAACTATTTTTTATCTATAAAAGAGAATTTATAAGAGTAAATATTAAATAATATTATTAAATTTCTAACTTATTTTACAATTTAGCAGCTTCATAAATTTATGATCCGAAATGAGCTATTTTTTTCCAACTCTAATAAATAAAAATTTTTTAAATTTTCTTTTATTTAATTATTCTTTAACATAACCAAAATAGTACCTGTTTTTAATACAAATTAAACTCAAAATGTTGATATTAAATATAATTAAATTAATCCGAACTTAGTTTTAAAAAGAATAAAACTTAAAATTTTATAATAGGGCTTATCTTATTATTATCGATACCCAAATAATCATATAGATGGTTATTTTCTTAGTTTCTAACTTAAGTTAGTTATTTAGGCTAACCAAATTTTTATTGAAGGTAATATGTAGATAATTATATTCTTATAATTTATATATTAATATAATGATTTTTAGTATTTAATTTTACGTTAAAGAGGTTTAACTTTTTTTAAAAAAAATTGCACTGAGAATTTTTTTTTACACCATTCTTATAAATTTATTTCATATTAACTTTGTCGAATTATCGTTTACGCCATAATAGTTTCAGGTGGTATCTTTTATTATCTAAAAAAAATAATTATATTTTATATTTTTTTTGGCGTAAGTAAATCTTTTACCAGTATTTATGAGTCACTGTTTTGAAATAATTAGAGATGAGAATTTATTAATATTTATTTATAATTTATTAAAAACAATCAATTTGAATAAAATTTAATCTTTGCATATATTCAAAAAAAAATAAGTAAAAAACAGTTATCTTCACCTAATAATATTCTAAAAAATAACGAAACATGGCAAGTTTTTATATTCAGAAAGGTTTAGTCTTATATCCAATAAATTTAAGTAGTTATATAATTAATATGATTCCACCTCCCAATCATTTTCTTCAATGATAATACATAGCTTCTTTTTGAAAAAATATCCTTTAATAAAATTTTATAATTTAAAAATATAAAAAACTCTCAAATGTCAAATAACTAGATTTTCATTAATTGATATTAATTTTAACATTTTTTCAAAGAAAAAAGATTTCTGAAATGGAAAAAATTCCCAGAAATCAAAAAATAAATCAAAACTAGCAGGTAAGAAATAAGGTTAAATGAAAGTATAATAACAGGAAAATAAATTCTTCCGATAAAATTATATTTATTTAGCCGATTATAATTTTATTTTTTTAAAATGTATTTTAATTTTTTCCAAAATACCTCCTGTGTTTTTGGGAAACTCATCTTTAATTGTCAAGAAATAGTGAAAAAATTTTAAACTGAGTTTATAAGTGCTGGATAATGTTATTAGCTGTTGAAAAATAAGATAGAAAAATAGAAAAATCGTAATTTTTAAATGTTAAATAATCTTTTCTAACTCTTAATTAATAAAATGACAATAATTATTAAATACTACATTTTGACCATTTAAAATAATAAATTTCAACGAAAAAGGCTTTCCTATTTACTCAAAGTTTGCTTGGGGTAAGTCATTATATTTTAACTTCCATTTAACTTTTTTGTAAAATAAAAATCAAAAACAAAATATTTTCTTTTTTATATGTAGATTATAGATAAAAAAATTACCATATATATATATATATATAACCTTCATTTTTTTGGTTTTAAAAAGACCGAATATATATATATATATAACCTTCATTTTTTTGGTTTTAAAAAGACCGAATATATATATATATATATTTTTTGATTAATTAATTATTTTTATTCTAAAAAAATTCCACAAAATTTCATCCAATTTAGCTATTCTTAATAATGACGAATATTTAATTTAAACTTTTTTTTTTTTTTTAAAATAATAAATAAAAGTTATGCGTTTTCAAATTTATTGGGAATAAAATAATTAATATTAAAATTTTAAATTCATTGTATATTTTATGGAGAAATATTTTTAAATGTATATATACATATATTTAATTTAAAATTCACCACATATTTTTTTCATTAAATATTAAATTATTCACCGAATTTTTTTTAAAATTTTCCAATAATTATTGAATATTATATTTAAAAGAGAAAAATAATTTTTATTATAATATATCATAATTTTAAATAAATTCTACCAAAAGATTTTTTATTTGAAGATTTTTAGGTCTTTTAAGCTTTTAAAATAGTTTAAAACCTTTTTTCTTATCTCATCTCATTACCAAGGAGGTTTTATTGTTTGAAAAATTTTGCAAGTCCCATTTATGTAACCATATCATAAACAATATTTTTAAATAAGTCTTTAACTTACAGAATAGATATAAAATATTTATTTCTTTTATAAACTTCAGTGTTTAGATATAATCAACTTATTTATATTTAAATCTAAATCATTTTATATTTTTGTGGGAATTTTTATTGAAATGCAAATTTTTTTTTAGAGTATTCTTAAATTTATAAAATCATTCTATTGATAACTCTTTTCACTTATTAAATATACCTGCGGCAATGTGAAATGTCTTTTTAAAATCCAAAATATTATAAAGACTAAAAAAATTCTTAATAAACCAAACTGTAACCATTTTTAATTCTCTCAGTTTAGTTGTTTTATTTAGTAAAAAAGTATCCAGATTAAAAGTTTTTTAATATTAGAATATAATCTGACTCCAATAGATCCAAAGAAACTCCTATAATTTTAATGTATTTAAAAATTAATTTTGAAGCCATATCATTTTCTATTTTAAGCTGAAGAAAAATTTCGAAATAAATTAGTTTCACTTCTATTTATTACTTATGGTTGATCCGATAGGTATTATTTTTGTATTTCACTTGTTAATAATTCTACAATAATGTTTTAAATGTTATGAATATTGATCAATTTTACTTCCTAAAAGCTGCTATCAAAATATGATTTTAAAAATATCATGTGTTTTGTCAGAATAAAGATCAAGGTTGTATTTTCAAGTTTCGACCTGTGAATTAATCCTAAATTTATATTTTACAGAGTTTTTTATATTTTTTTCAAAAAATAAGTGTTTTTTTTTGTATTTCTTTGAAATTTACCGATTTAGCCGATATATTGACCCAATT
Source organism: Smittium mucronatum (assembly GCA_001953115.1). NCBI lineage: Eukaryota > Fungi > Kickxellomycota > Harpellomycetes > Harpellales > Legeriomycetaceae > Smittium > Smittium mucronatum. Next base: position 6,969 of record LSSL01003099.1, on the reverse strand, counting down.
GTAAAATAGATTATTTCAAAAATTGGAAATTTTTTAAATTAGACTATCGATGAAATTTTTAAAGACGGATAAATGATTTTAAAAAAAAATTCGTATGAAGCTCCTCTCACCAATTTAATTTATAATCTGGATCTTTATCTTTGGGATGAAAAAACTATATATTATTACACAGGTTTTTCGTACAAAGATTCATTTTTTAAAAAATTACTGAAAATATTTTTGAAATTCAAACCAAGATAAAATGTTTTTTTATATATGTTCACTAAATTGACATATATATGAACCAATATCTTATAAAACTCTGTACTTGATACATTTTTTATCAAAAAAAAATTCAATAAATTCAATTAAAAGGAATATTCATATAATACCCCAAACAAACTTTAAAAAGAATGTAAAAGTAATAAGGGAGGATGCCATCCATATTTTTGTTTCCTTTTTTAAGTAGAAAACATTTGTAGACAATAATCGAAAAATTTATACACTAATTGTATGAATTTAAATATTTTTTAGCAAAACCTGGATCAGAACAATTATGCGTCTATCTTAGTAGCAATGGGAATTCTGCTTTATATTCAAAAGGGTTAAAAAGAAGCCAAATTTAAATTAATTTATTTAGAAGTGTATTTATCAAAAATTTAAATAAAGCTGCCACTTAATTGATATTATTTAGATCGATGTTTAAATGTTCTAGTCTCATGAAAAACTGCCATTCAGCCCACGAATGTTAACTCTATTGGCACCTCCAATATAATACAATGTTCTGACCAATTAACATATATCGAAGTTCTGCAATGGCATTGAACGTTCCACCCAATAGTATTTTAAAAACAAAATCTGCAGCGAATTGGACCTATAAAAATTCCCTGTTTAAAATAAAACCAATAGAATATTGACATTATTTATGCGGCCGCAAAGTAGTTTAATGGATGCTTCTGTTTTCGTTGTTTTGGATATTTTTATAATTTCTTCTCGAATTTACCTTTACTTTATGCGTTGTATGATCTACCATTTCACAATCAACCAAGTAAAATAACTTCATAGTTTGTATTATCGCACCCTCAGCTTTGGATAGGTTTTTTCTCTAGGTATACATTATCCCAATCAATTTCAATACCCTAATCAAGATGAACAAGTTTACCACTCGAGTCAGTTCTATATTCTCCTTCGCTTCTTCGGCTTTCATGGTTATGATTTTGGTCTTGGCTATTTTAACCAGGAATTATCAAGATGTGCCGGATGTAAAACTCTCTGTCCAAGATGTTTCTCTGTACGTTTTCATATATTTAATTCCACTTTCTCATCCTTATTTTCTTCGATATTTTTTATTGTATGTATGTAATTCTTCATAATGTCTCCATTTTGTTAGTTCAAAATCCGGAATTCCTGATTATTACGATAGTTCCTCAAAAAACGCCCAGCATGCTAGAGTCAAATTTAGCATCAGCGCAGACATGACTCATCTATTCAATTGGAATACCAAACAGTTGTTTTGCTACTTGTTGATTGAATACGAAAACTCAGATGATACCAGAAAGAAAACTTTCGATAACAAGGTTATCCTCTGGGATCGCATAATTACCTCCCCAAAGAAGGCTAAAATAAATTTAAAAAAACACTTCAACAAATACAGTTTTAGAGATTATAACCTGAATTTTATTAACGCACGAGATGCAAAACTCACCTTAGTTATTGAGAGAGTTCCAGTTTTAGGCTTCTTCACTAACAAATCTGAGCGTTCTGTTGATATCAGTTTCCCAAGTGAATAGCTTGAACTATATCTATACTTTCTATCTAATACACTTACCTTTCTATCTCACAATTTTTTTTTACTGATTTCCTTAACTACATTTTCATCACTCATTTTCTACATCTTATTCTATGAGAAAATTCACAATAAATGTATCAAGATCAAATTCATGTTCAGCGATTTTTTTTTCATGAAAATTTATAAACAAAATTTATTAAGGGTTAAATGTTTGGAACCTAAATTGATGTGTCTAATTTCCTTAAGTGTGAATGGTGTATTAATTATTAAAATATCTTCGAACTTTTACTATTAAAATAAGTATTATCTGGAGTCTATCCTATTTTTTATATAATTCCTAACATCAAACGTTGGAGGTTGCCATTCCCCATTAAATATACAGTGAACCTTCATGTTTTGATGATAATCCAATTTGGGAAGAAGTTTAGGTGTTATCAAAAAATACTGAGGCGAATTTAGCTGACAAGCTGTCCTCACTATCTGAGAATGTATCAGACGTTCGTTCCTTTGGTCCATACCCTGATTTACTTCATCCACGACTCTAAATGGCACCCCAATGTATTCTATATCCGCTTGCTCAGTGTTTTGAATAATATCCTCAGAATCATCTTCACTATCATCGTCGCTCTGTGCTATTTTATTTCTCCTAGCCCTGCTGCCATTTGAAGTGGAGTTAATTTTTACAATCGAATGCTTTGCTTTGACTTGGGATTGCATTATTTTAGGCCCTGAATTCATAATTGCCTGTAAATATAAAGCTGTCGAAACTGCTCTTTCACCACCTGATTGGCGTTGTTCTGTAAGCAATACCGTGGGCTCTCCTGATCGAAAACTAACCCATATCTCAATTCCCCAATTATCAAACCCTTCATCATTGTTTGATATCACATTACTATTTATCTGAGTTGAATTTCCTTGTGAATTGCTGGAACTAACCAAGTCATTGCCATTATCTCTTGCTGGCTGTGAGCTGGCCAACCTCTCTTTTCTTCTATTCCCTCTAACCACTCCATCCTTTGTGCCAGTATTCCCATTGTCAACATCTTCTGTAATTTTTTTATTGGATGAATCTCCAGGCTGCTTGGAGGATGTATCGTTTTGTTTGTCTTTTAAAAACTGCAGGTAATTAGATGGTTCATGGATACTGCTGCTGGATGTTACCAATCTGACTTCTCCTAAACAGTCTAAATACTTCATGGCCTTTCCAAATTCGACATCAATAATATCAACCAAATTTCGAAGTGAAGGCTCCCACTCCCCTCTAATTTTCTCCTTCAATTTCTTTATTTCTTCAAGTTTTGATTTAATTTTGTCTATATTTTGATATTTCTTTTCTAGATCATTAGACCCTTTCTTGAAATCAGCTATTACGTTACTAGAAACTCCGTGGCGAGAAAATAATGAAAGTCTTTGTTTAGCTGCTGCCAATCGCGCTTCCATCTCTGACGCAGACATTTCACCCCCACCGGAGCCATTTGCATCACTAGCCTCCTGCTGTTCTTCGGCTGAAAGTTCAGAAGCCAAATTTTTAACCAATTCTAAGCATTTATTTGCAACTTCTTTGGCTTTTTTCGTTTCTTCATCAGACTTAAGGTATTCAGCATTTGCCAGCTCAAGTTTTTCTTTACTGTCATTATATACTGTTTTTATTTTAAGATGATCATTGCTTAATTGAAAAAGGGAAATTGTTAAGCTTGCCAACTCTGTATAATTTTGTCTACATTCTTTAGATAGTTTGCTTATTTTTGAGAGTTGGTTAAGTCTTTCCAATGATAACTCGGAAACTTCTTTATTAATATTGGACATCTGTTTCATCTGTTCACTATCTTTATTAGATATTGTTTTCAATATATTGGCTAATTTGATTTTTTTTGATTCTAGTTTGACATTATTTCTTTCCCAATTCTGCATTTCACGCATTGCCGAATCTTTTAGTCTTCTATAATGCATGGCTTGAGGTTGAAGTTCGGATTCAATTTTCAGGTTTAGCTTTTGTTCCTCGAGATTTAGAGATTTAAGTTTCTTCTCGTTTTCCAGTAAAATTTGCTGGAGTTTTTCGATTTGTTTTCCAGTTTCAACCCTTGCTTGTTGCATCTCAGTAGTGTCACCAACACCTAGGAGATTGACTCTATTAGGGGGTTTTATTCTTGTGGCAGCTGTTGCACTAGATCTACTCCCATATCTACTTCGGTTGATAACATATTTTACTCCGTTTGCTACATATGTCTTTATTTTTCCACTCGCCTCAATAGCATTATGATCGACATCATTTGAAAATGAAATAGGGATTCTATGTATATTATCCTGGCTGCACATGGCCACTAATACAGGAGGAGGGGCTTCTAAAAGATCAATTGCATAGCAGTCAAAACCCCATTTCAATAAAACATCTTTTTCAACCGGAGGTTTAAAATCAGATATGTTTAAGTGGTTTAACATGGTAGCATTTGTTCGCAATCTTTTTTCGTCGTTTAATTTTCTAGTTAAAGTGCGATAATCACCTTCGTTCTGGCAGACAAAAGTCTAAAAGAAGATATAATAAAGGGATATTTTTTTATAATAGTCAAAAGAGAAAAAGAGATTTTAGATACTTTAATAAAATTTTACTAAAAGGTAAAAAAATATAAATAAGGAATACCTTAAGTGTTGAGCTACCAATAACACTTTCCAAAATATTAGCGCAATCAGGGCGAATTAATCTAATTTCAAAAGATATAGGACCGTATACATGTTCGCGATAATCACTTCTGGTAGTTTCTAGATATTCAAATCCAACTGCAGTATCATTGTTGAAAGTTTTCATTAATGTTAATTTTCTGGACTTGATGTTTTCAAGTTGAGTCAACTTTTGTGAAAAACGAGTCATGCTTTGATGGGCATCATCTCCTTCGTTTTTAATTGAATGTATTTTATCTTGTACCTCTCTCAAATCAGATCGTATAAGACTTTCGTCATCCAAAATTTTTTTAATATGGGAGTTAATGTCTCTAACTTTTTCATCATTTGGTTTGGGCCCAAGTTCGGTTTCCATATGAGCAATATCAGCTTCTAATTCTTTAGCTTCAGACTCAATTTTAGTGAATCTATTGATAATTTCAGATATTTCGTTTCTTCTTTCAACGGTCTTCTGTTCGTTGTTTTGAACCGAGTTCAGAGCATGACGGATATTTTCATTAGACCTTCTAATTTTATTGTTTTGTTCTCTCTTTTTTTCTGATAACGCACGTTCTTTCACAAGGGTTTCATCCAAAGATTTCTTTAAGGGTGTAATTTTTTTTAAAAGATCTTTGTATTCTTTAATCTTTTCTTTCCTTATTTCTTTTTTTTGAGAATAAATATTTTTGGCTTCATCTAGTCTTTTCAGGGGCAACTGAATTTCTAGTATTTTGACACTTTTTTCAGCTTTCGTATATTCATTTAAACGCTCAACATCTCGTTCTAATTGTTTATTTCTATGTTCAAGATGTTTAATGGCATCAACTTCGTTTTCTAAATCAAAAAAGTGTTTAGATTCTTCATTTTTCAACTCGACTAATTTAAGTTGCAAATTGAGTAAACTTTCTTGGCCTATAGCTCTCTGTGTTTCCTTTAACAGTTCAGGACCATTGAGTTTAGAAAATTCGACCACACGATCTTGAGGCAAAAACTGACACAGATTATCCAATTGTATGTTTAATGCTTTGACCACCTCATTAACTTTTATTGCTGTGGAGACTTGTCCGTTTAATTTATAAGTGGAAGAATTTGTTTTTGAATTTAGGGTTCGTCTAATAGTAGTAATGGAATTTTTTCCAGGGCCTTTGAGGGTCAGTTCAACAAAGCCGGAATCGAAACCATGCTTAACAAAGCCATTTATTTCCTTGGTCCTACCTAAAAGCTGCGGAGAACCACCTAAACCTAAAGCTATTGCACAAACGACGGTACTTTTCCCAGAGCCATTAGGTCCAATGATCATATTTAAATTAGGACCTGGGTGAAGCTCACAATGATCATAAGCTACAAAAGAGTCCATTACTATTTTCATTATCGAACCTTCCACATATCTTAGTAAATCGGGGTTTGAATCTGGAACTTTTAACAGGGATTTTTGATTTTTTTGCCGACTGTATTTTCCATTAGTTTTTTCTATAGAAGGTTTTAGGTCAATAGAGGAAATATCGATGTATGTTTTTTCATTTTTCACCTTTGACTCGCTTTTTTTTTTTTTTGACGTATCCATGTTAGATTGCGAGTCAGATTGGGAGTTTTGGACTGGAGAATCGATTTCAATAATTCGTCTCTTCCTTTGTATCATAATAGAATAACCTATCGTAACAATAGTGTTACCCTCGAAGTATTTGAGATGTTGAAGGATGGATAAAAGATTTAGGTGGTATATTGATTACTATGGACTAGGCCCTGATGTGGTTATTAAAACAAGTTGAGGAGATTGAAAGCAAGAAAATTGAATGCGATCAAATTCAAAATAAACGCGTTATGTTTTTAAACAAAATTGGCTAAAAAATCATTAAAGGAATTAAATCCAAATCTTGTGCGGTTTGCAAATTTCATCCACAATTTCCAACGAATCAAAGCCGGATAAACTGAAATATAATTTCTTAACATTCAAGATTGGGCCGACCAATTATGCAATTTGATTAACAATGTCCGCCTATCATATAAAAGTATCAGGTGTAGCTTAATGGATTATAGCCATTTGCCAAATATCACTGATGTTTAATGTCAATCCATGATTTAATTGAAAGCCGAGAAAAACTCGCGTCTGAATATTATATCATTTCTTTAAATAAAAATTCATCATTCAGTTAAAAATTGTAATACACTAACATGTCTTTACTAATGGGTTTTGGTGTATGGAATGTTTTAGAGAGTTATAAATTATAAACAACCTCTCCAAAAAAAACAGGAAATTTTCTTTGCTCAAAATAATCCTTTTTGTCCTTAAAACAGGAAATATATACTCTTTTTCATATCGGCCATAAGTGTAGTGTAAGTTGAACTAGCTTGAAGTCTATCAAGAAAGGACTGAAATAAAAAGAAGAATGCATCAAATTTTATTGAGCTCAGCTAATTATCAGAATAACAATGAATGATATATGAGTTTAGATCTTATATTAAATAGCCCTTAGTTTCGATACATTGAAATGGAGCTTGGATTATGTCTTTGGGTGTTTATATGGGATTGAAGTTCATCCTCACAT
>LSSL01003096.1:0-39142 GCA_001953115.1 Smittium mucronatum | reverse complement strand
CTTCGAAAAGTACACTATTAAGCCCCTAAACCACGGCAAGGTATTTCACTCTTAGGGGAGCGGAAATTCCCAAACATTATTTTTTATTCAATGAAAGTGGAAATTCATGATAAAAAAAAATAAGTTATACTAATTTCCATTCAAATTTTTAATTAGGATATCAGAAAAATGAAAGTGCCTTTTTATTTTGTTCAATAGAAACGGCCAAATTTAATTTAACAAATTTATTGGATAAATTAATCAATGGATTAGCCGATAAAAGTGATATGGAACAAAATGCCCTCTTCAATAAGAATCCCCCAAATTGGAAAATTCACAATTGTAGATTATGTTATCGAAAAACAGATAGCTATGAGGAATTCTTTATTAGAGCTGATACATATTTGTAAAATTCCTGCTATTTTCCTAATTTGAATATTCCAAAATGGAGTATGGGTACTTATTGGGTATTCAAAGATTTAAATAGCCAAATACGGTTATTTCTATTAGTAATATGTATAAAAATTGGTCGATTTGTATAATATTATGCGTTGATTGGGGTTTTGGCGAAATAAATCACTGTTTAGCCGATAGAATAAATAATTTAAAAAAGTCAGGTATAAGAAAGAATCTATAATTTGATTTCAGAAAGCATCTATTATTAGGATATAACTGATCCACTACCCCTGAAATCTTTTATGGAAACGAGATTTTTATCCTCATACGCTACCTTAATAACTTAAAGCGATTCCTAGTGGGTTCAAATTCGGTAGGCCAATAGAGGACTTTTTTTTGCCACCAAATGAATATACATTGATGTGGCTGAAGGTTTATTTCCAATTAGCCTTCAAGATATTTCACCCACTTTTTTTTCAATCAATTTTTCGAATAATCGATTTTTAAAAAAATTGTATTTCAATTTAGTTCTTTGTTTTTACTGTATTTTTTCTCTTTAATCTTGGTTAGTAATAAGTAGTATCGGCATTTTAAATTTTCTGTAGGCTCTCAAGCCTGAAACTATGTATACATGGTTGTCAGATATCAGAATTACGCATAAATATTGCATCTACATTACAATTTAAAAGTGTTATTTAGATTTTAAGCAAAAAAGAGTAGAACGTGAGTGCCATTAGTTATTTCCGATCATAATTTTAAACTGAATTTCTATTTGCCAAAAAAATTCATTTTTGCTTCGCTGATTTTATGGGTAAAACCAATTATCAATATATATAAAAAATATAATATTTTTATTGGCTAAAAATGATGACAGTTTTTGTGTCGCAAGGCCCTTAAAGGCTTTTTGGGAGTTATCCAATAAAATTATAATACTTTAGCAATTCCCAAAGTTATGAATATGTCGATTGCAGTTGATAGAACAATCGATAGTTATTTTTAAAGGCGTAAATCATTTGCTTTTCTTAGGTGTGGAAAATAGTTGGGCTATGAATATTTTTTATAAATCGTTTAGATATGTGACTGGGAAATGTTTATAAAACTTGCAGCTGCATCGATTACAAAATTAGTGACTAAGAGTAAATTATTGTTCTTTACCAAGTCTTAAATGCCAAATATCATAAGCTTGACACATATGGCATAGCATTTATTATCTCGTCAAAATGCATAGTAAATTCCCTTCAAGGGACAATCTGACCTAATTCCTTTTTCCGCAAAAGTATTGGTCAAAACGTAAATAGGCATCTGATAAGGGTGCTCTGAATGACCGGCTTGTTGAATCTAATTCCCAGTTAGCGCATATAATTTAGCGTGATTGGTCTTCCCAAACTTGAAAAAATACTTTTCCTTGGTATGGCCAATTGTATGTTGTGTTCAAACAGTAACAATTAAAACGCAATCCTTCTCTAGCCATTGGAACCCAAAATGATACTGAGTGATACCATTAGCCCAAATGAACAATAGATTTACGGACTGTGAGATGGTTTGAAATATCTGTTTTGGGGGTGAATTGTTGCATGCTAGTCAACCCTGTTCCGAATTATCAGCAATTTTTCATAAATTATTATCGTAGATCTCGTCCACGTACGTTTTCTTTGAAACATTTTGAGATTATAATCAAAGAAATCCACATTCTATTCAAAAAACTCTCTAACGTTGAATATAAGGATTATTAATTCGAAATATAAATTCTGATTTAGAAAATCTTTCATAAGCCTTCATTTCGTCGGGATTAAGGTACTCTGTTATATCAAAACATTCCCACCATTTAGTGATTTTCGTAAATGGTTCATATTTTCTTAGCAGAATTTTTGCCATGAATGCAGGTACTACCGACACTGTCCCAAAAATTGCCAGTGGGAATTACAAATCCAACAGAGCTAGAGATTTCAGGGATTCTTCTAACCAAAAACCTAAAATCGAGGGCAAGGATGCCGCAATGTCCGACTCATCTAGATCCTCTACCCGAAAGTCTTTTAGCTATAAGGACATTGACCAATCTGGAAGAGGGAAAAAAGTTATTTACAAATCCAAAGACTCTCACGATGAGGCTAAATCTCCTTCCAAAAGATACGATAATATCTCTACTATTAGCAGACCATCTATAGTACCAAATTCTTGCAAAGGAATGTCCAATCCTCAGCGTGAGACTAAAAGTTCTGATATCAAAAAACTTTCACCGATTGAATTTAGCTCTAAATCTAACGAAAGACACTCTAGGTCAGGTAGATTTAGGTCCGAGAAGGCTTCAATCCTGCCAAAAGCTACTGGGAGCTCACAAATCCAATCTGAAGATACAAATAAACCCCAATTTCTTACAAAATCCACTCTCAGAAAGTCAAAAAAGCCCTACTTTTATTCTTTAGAATTTATGCGCTCAATAAAGAATAGTCCCTTGGTTAAACCTCCCAACTCAATGGATCTCTTACCTCCCCGAAGGTATGTTTGAACAATTTTTGATTTTTTATCTTTTCATTTAAAAATTAATGAAAGAATGTTTCTCTTGGTGTCATCTTTTCACTTCTTAGACCTCTGGATCCTCTTCCCAAAAACGGTATAGACAAATTGTCTGAGCATATAAATAAAGCAACCAGAGCCGCTACTTCCAGAAACGGTATTTTTCTATTTTTCTTCAACAAGGGATAAGTTGATTTTTATATATCGAAAATCAATAGAGCTTCACTCTCAGAATAAAAAAAACACCAACGGACTTTGGCGGAACGAGGTATTTATTTCCTCCCTTCTTTTTTAAACATACAAACTTATCGCCCATCTATTATTAGGGTAGCAAGCGTAACAGCATCAAAGATGGCTCTTTTGATGACTCAAAAGGTTTGATTTATTCAATTATTTTTTCAAATTAAATCTCTCTATAAATTTTTTATATCGTCGCCGTATTCTTTGAACGATAAACCTTTGTTCTATTTGCATATTCTTAATTCTTTCATACCTCAGGCAACTTTAGTTCCAATAATTCTAACCAAAAAGATATTGAAGAGAGCATGCCTGAGTGGATGGATTATAGCCCTTCACAATACCCCGATGGTATTTTCCATATTTTTTAGTTTCATTATTTTATTTCTTTTCAATTTTCCAAATCCACTTCTTCAGATGCATATTTTTTCCCATTAAGATTTAGATCAATTGGGATACTTTTCCTCGGCCACTATACAGCACGGGGCTCCCATACAGAATTCACCACCTGGTTTCGATTCATCTAATGCCAACCTAGATGAGTCTTCTGTGAAGTCACGTTTTTTGAGTTTGTTTGGAGATAAAAATATCCAAACCGGAGTTATTGATTTCAATGCTGTCAACAGCTCGGTCCCAACCCCCTTAAAAGATGAAGGGGACTCTACAGTTTTGGATAATAATGTTGATAAACTTTTTAGGATGTTTGGCTCTAAGGTTTCAATTTTTTTTTTTTGCTTTGTCTATAATTCCAATCTAAAGTTTACATTTATTAACAATTTAACGATTTTTTTTTCAATATTAGATACAAAATTCTTCTAATCATACCAAAGAATTTGATGTTGAGAGGCATGATGAGCTTAGAGTTTTGCCTCATGATCAAGATGTTACCCTTAATTACTCTGGTAGCACCGATTCCATGGTAAATAGACTCTTTGGTTTAATGAACATTGTCAGTCCAGAAAATGAGAATTTTAGTTCTTTTGTCAAAGAAGATCCGGTTACAGAATCAGACCTTAAGGAAAGGCTTCCCAACCAGACACTTAATCCACAAAGTGTATATTCTCCGATATCAACAATAAATGAAGCTTATCGTGGAATTGTTCCTACCTCTGTTCTAAGAAAAAACATACAAAAAAGCTCTCAAAAAAAGTCATCAGCTACAGAGCTCAACTCTTATCAAAACTTACCTAAAGAATCTACCATCCCCATGCCCACTTCCGAATTGGACTCTGATCATAAACAATCCACAAATTCTAATCTTCCAGATTGGCTTCTTGCTTTAGCTGTAAAAAAGACACCATCATCAACAAATTCTTTCGAAGGAGTTAAATCTGACGATTCTCCTAATCTCAACTCTGAAGATAAAAACAGCAAAACTAATAAGCAAAACACCAAAAGCTCGCCCAAAGATAAACCCAGGGATCAGAAATCTCGTAGAAATATTAAGTCAATGGGTGTCGGTGTTAGCTTAAAACCACAAAGTGAAAATCCTTCAATAACATCCACTCCCATTGATGAATCCCGGAGCCAACTCCCTGATATTACTGCCCCAGATTCAAATAAGAAATTGAATTCGGTTGAATCTAGGTCTAAGAGTCACTTACAACTTCACACTTCTACTCAATTATCTGCTGAATCTAAACCCAATGATTTGGAAATTGGAAATAAACCCTTTCAATCACATTCCATGGATGTTAATGATCAGTTTTTAAACGTTAAAGATAGGAATGTGGTTTTGGGAAACTCTTCTAATTCGGAAAACAATAGCAAAGATGATTCGACAAATACCATAAACTCTCTCGAATCCACATCTCCAGCCGTATCTAACAATATTGGGACTGAGGCTGTCCTCGAAGATACAATAGCAATTTCAGATACCCATTCCAATTTGAATGTTGAATCTGTGTCAAAAGGCGATCCTCACTTTAATGATGTTCAAGAGAATTCTAACAGTATATTCATGGGCAACGGATTAAACCCCCAGCAGATGCAGATACCCTTTTACCCCCTGCATAACATGAATCTCCCTAATGATCTGATGCCTAGTATTTACCCTGATCAAACTATCATTGACCCTATCTTAGCTCAGCATCAATTTATGTTACAGAATGAGCAATTGAATTACTTGCAAATGGGTGTTAACCAAGGTTTTGCATTTGGTCAAAATAATCCTAACTTTGTCCCACATTTACCAGACAATATTCATCAGAGTATGAGGTTCATGGCGCCAAACAATTATATTCCTCCTATTCCAATCAATTCCTATAAAACCGAAACACCGACAGGCGAGACCGATGGTGCACCTTCTATTGAAACTAAAGATATCTCTAATACCTCAAATTTCTTGAGTTATAATGATGCATCCACTAATGTCGCAGCCGAGGAATCACACTCTTCTCATGAAAAGAGTTATGATATCAATAAAGCTGAAGGCTCCGCTATTCAAAATCAAAATTTGGGCTTTGGTCAGAATATGTTTTATCATCCCCAAAATCCCCTTCAATTTGGAAATCCCATGTATCAATTTAACCCGTCTACTGTTCCCATGGGTTTCCACCCGTCTGATAGACTTTTTCAAAATAATTATCCACTTCCTGGCATCGGATATTTTCCATTTCAGATGAGCCCTCAGAATTCATCTGATGTATCTGCTTTAAACAACGTTGGGGAATTAGGAAATTTTCATTCTCATATTAGTGATGTTGAACCACATTTAGATATAGTTAAACCTCAAGATCAAACATCTGATAATTTTAATCCCAATGGGAATTCTGCTGAATCGACTATAAATAGTTCTGTTGGAAAAAATTAGATTTTTGTCAGTATATGAGCTTATTAGTTGCCTAGAATCATTAAATATAGCTTAAAACCCTTCCATATCGTTATTTTTTACCATACTTTACAAGTTACCATAGTGCCTTACCCTAATAAAGCTATACTTATGTATTTTTCAAGTTTTTCAAGAAAGACATACTAAATAATAATTTCTCGTCATTTTTTTTTAATTTTGATTACATCTATTTTAAAAAATTCATTGAGTTTTTTATATGGGAGGCCCAAATTTTTATAGAAAAATTCAATTTTGAACATTAGTCGAATTATTATAACTGTGCATTCAAAATGATTTGGGCTGCAAATTTAAAATTATTTCATCCATTGATATTAAAGGCGGTGGATTTTTTCTGATCTGGTTATTGGCCAATCATTTATTTATTCTCTAAAAAAAAACTCCCCAATAAGGTGGTAGCATCATCTATTTTATTATTTTAATTTTTTTTATCACAGATTTTATTTTCGGGTAAAATCAATAGAAAATATGCAAAAAAAAGGCTGTAAAAAAACGTGAAAGATAGTTATTATTTTTATTTCTATAACCTTTTCAACTTAATAATAAACGGTATATCTATTAACGATGGGTTAGGCGATTTTTTTCTAACAGACCAAATAAATTCTCTGCGGGATTTACAATTATTCAATGTCCATCGATACTTATAAAAATCCAGTATTTTAATTAAAATGTTTTCCGTTTAGATTTTATCCGAAAATTCAATAAAAAACATATTAGTTTGATATTTATTTAAAAGCAACTTGCTATTCCAATTAAATTGTTTTTTTAGGATGGGATATCACAGCTGCATCGACTAAATGTTAACTTTATATATACAAATCTTTTTTTTTATCCAACACCACTACTTTTAACACAAATAAATTTAAAATATTCATAAAAATAAAATCCCAAAAGGAATAATTATTTTATAATAAAGTATATTTAGTGCCAAAAATTTCTAAAATAATTTGATTGAAACATAATTTAAATCGATAAAGCAACAAAAATAAACTGAAGGCAGTAATTTCACAATCTAAATAATCTGCGTATTAAAAACATATTAGTTTTTTTCTTTATGAATTTTTGACACATAAAAATTCATTAGGTAAATTAATACAATTATACTGGTTTAAAAAACAAAATATATGAAAAAACCAAAATAAACCATTTCTCATTTAAGGGATCAAAAAAAAAATCCTTCATTTTTTCTGTCAATTTTTTTTAGGCAATAAATTCGGTTTTTAGAAGCTAATTCTATCTTTTTGAAATTTTTATCTTTTAAAATTAAAATTTATCAATGATTTATGGCGTTTAATATTCAAATATAAATACTTTATTAATAAATTATAATATCTACAATTTATATCAAAAAATTAGGAAATAATCTATATATTTTTTTTAATGAAAATTATTTCAACTTCTATGAAATACTATAATTAATTTTTAATTTGATACATGTATGGTTAACTATCATCTTCGGTTAATTGATTTGGAGTTTTAGTTTATTGGTGAAAAATGTTAAGTTTAAAATTTTGATATATCAATAATAATTTAATTTGAAATTAAATTCCAATTTATGAGAAAATAAAGCAGGTATTTTTTCCATTCTATTAAAACCATGGGTGTTTTTTATCCTTGGTCGCTAAATTTAATATCTTTTCATGGATTTAACTAATTTTTAAGCCAATTTTCTAAATAATTGATAAAAAGTTATTTTATGCTCATTATATTTTAAAATTAAAGAATATCAACCTTAAAAATGAATAAAATACTATTTATTTGAATACGCTGGTGATTAAACGATAAGTATTCCACTCTTTATTAATAAATTTAACATATATTTTTGAAATTTCTTACATGAATTTTAACTTTATTACCTTTGGTTTAATCGCTAAGAATTAATACTACCGAATGAAAAAAGGAAATTTGGCATAATGTAAAATTATAGTGAGAAATTGAATCTTTATATAAAAAATATATGCTAAAATATAACCAATTTTCTAATCTCTAAGATTTTAGAAATAAACAGCATTAGATTTTTTAAATTTTTTTTTATCTTTGAATAGATTGATTAATAATCCATCCTATTTATTAAAAATATGTAAACATGACTATAAAATCTAAAAGCTTAATTAATCATAAAGATCAGATTAAAAATGAGTCAATTAACCTATAATTTAATCAGATTTTATGAAAATTTCCGAGAATAACCCCCACCACCTTCACTGATAATAAGATATATTTTGCAAAAATATGTTATCTTAAATGTTTAATTAAATATACGGGTGAAAATAAAAATGCATCACACTTATTTTTTTTATATTAATCCAGATTTAATTCTTTTTTCTTATAAAATTTCTTAAATTGCTCTTGGTTAAACCATTTAATTTGCGATTTGTTGATTATTCATTGAAATGTATAAAAAATCGAAATATGTTTAGTTAAAAACAAAATAATATATAAAATATCCAAAAATTGCTAAAAATTGGGGGGTTTTTTTCTAAATAAAGCCATTTTAGCTTATTAGAAGCATTGAAAAATTCCATTTCTTTGTTCCAAGATATAATTGAAAATTACATTTTAATTAGAACAAATATAATCAATAATTATTAATTAACTCAGCTTTCTTACAAAAATTTTAAAGATAATGTTTATGTTTTCGAAAATTTGATTCTTTATTGTTAATAATAAATTGAAGTTTGGTTTCCTTATCGAAATTTAGAAATAAAAATCATAAAATTTAATTAAATAATATTCTCTTTTTATTATTAAAACTAGTACATGTTTCCATTTTATGTCGGTTTATCGAGCTTTTTATATATTTAGATTTTTTAAACCACAAAGGTAAAAATCCAAAATTTGGGGCGTACAAATCTAAAATTTACAAAAAAAAAAAAACTAATCACGAATTTTTTTGAAATTATTTAAAAATATTATTTTATAATTATTCTACAAAATAAAATCTTCAAATTTAGCGATTAATTGTTTTTTATGAATAAATATTAGGCAGACCCTTAAAAAAGCCATAATTCTTACTTAAAAGAGTTCAATATTTAATTTCTTAAATTTTTTTGATATGTTAAATTTTTTTATTATTCATTTAAAAAATTAGTTAAAACAAAGAATAATATCAGAGAGTCTTATATCGGAAAAATTATACACGATTTTTAAAATCATACATATATATTAAGCCAATAGATTGCCGAAATTAATTAAATTGTACTAGTAGTAAAAAAGCGTCTTTTCTATAGAATAATAACCAATTTTAAAGTGCTAGAAATTTTTTACCTAAATAAATCTATAGATAAAAATTTTTAGCTCCTCTTTCAACATAATCAGATTTTATTGTGATGAGCTCTCTATAACTATCGCCTTCTAAAAAATCAAATAAAAATTCTGTAAATAAATAAACCTTGTTATGGTAAAATGAATAAACCCATTTAAATTTAAATTAAAGAGGAAATTTTAGGCAAATATATGTACTAATAAATCGGAGGGAAAGATATTATTAACCGAAAAATGGATCCTAAATATCGATAAAAAGACTATCTAGAAAAAAAAACCAAGAACTTAAATTTAGATTAGAAAATAATTCTAAAAAATATCGATGTTGCAGATATGTGAGCTTTGAGTGGCTAATCAATAATAAATAACAAAACAATCATCTCTCAATTTAATTTTTTAAGTTCACCTCGTAATATATATATATATATATAAATGCGAATTTTTACTCATTTAAAGCAAGAAAACATCTTTGATTACATCAAGAGACCCCTCTTTCAAAACCAAAAAATTACCCGAACACTTTATGAGTTTATTTAAAAAATTAAATTATATTTTTATCAAATAAGACAAGATCTTTTCCTTTAAAAAGATTTGAAGTTATATTATAATACCTTTTTATTTGATAATAAAATTTAGATATAAAAAAAAGTGAATTTATTTAAACTTATATTTGTGTAAATGTTAGTTTTCGTGATTATATTACCCTTTCGAGTATAACAGCGAATAAAATTTTTTTTTTTAAATTACCTAATTAATTTTTAGCTACTAGCTAAAAAATCTTTGATATAATTGGTCTATGGCTGAGAAAATATTTAATGTTAATTTGAAATAAGTGGGAAAATAGGGATATATGTTTTGTAAATAAATAAATTTGAAATTATATTTTAAAATGGATTAATAGGATGAAATTTCAGATTAATTTAGAAAATTTTCATGGTTTATTACCATTTTTATTTTTAGGATATGAATACAAAATTTAATTTTTCTGATTTAATGTAAAATTTTCCACAATCTATAAAGAATTTTTATTTTTATTTTCAATAGGTAAAAATTCCTGAATTACATTTTCAAGTAAAAATCGATAATATATAAAAAAAAAAACTTCTTTTATTTCAGATAATCTTATAATCCATATCTTTTAATTTGTAAAATAAAATAATTTTAATTAAGTAATTTTAAGCTATATAAAAGCATTAATCCAGTTTAATTTTTTCATGGTTGAATAAAATTTTTTTTTTGTAAATTTATAAAATTTACATAAAAAAATATCATTTTAAAATTTACTGAAAAATAAAAATCGGAAATTTCACTAAAAAAAATCGTTCTTTTTTTCACCTCATAAATTTAATTTTCGAAAGTATTTTTAGTTTAGAAAAAAGGCATATAATTTCTCAAAATAAAATAAGATATTTATTTCTTATCAATAAAATATTTTCTCATATTGTTTCTCATCTCAAAATTCTAATACATGTTATTTTTAGATATAAAATCTATATAAAATTATTAATTCTAGAGTTAAACGAAAAGATGGATTATTCAGTTGCTATAAGAAGTTTTATTAAAATATCGACCCGAAAAACAAAATTTGAATAAATTTAACAATAAAGATGGTAAAACTAAAGAGTATTTACTCATGAGTATTTTATGTACTTCACCAAAATAATCGGCATCGAAAAAAGCAAAAAAATTAATCATAAAAATTAATCAAAAATTGCGCTAAAAAATATTAAGATTTTCTTCGCTCAAACGTCTGGAAAAGAAAAATCTGATGAAAAAAAAATATTCAAGTTTAAAATTCATTTTTTCTTTAAAAAGTCTCAAAGTTGGCTATAATGATAAATTCGGAAAATCACTGTATTATGATGAACTTTTAAATAATTAAAATAAAACCAAATAAATATGTCATAAAATGTTCACACTTTATGAATAATTCTTCATTTGAGCGTTTTTATTATTATTAAAATAATAAATTTATTCGACTGAAAACAACCAATAATTACTTGAATATATGAAATTGTGCTGTAATCATTCTATGCAATTTAATAGATATATTTTAACTGATATGTGTTAAATTTTGATATCTATTTTTTATTAGGATATCAAAAATTTGAATTTCTAAATCGAGTAACATATCATCACACTTTAATTTATTTAATTTTTTTTAAATAAATGAAAATAAAAGTTGAGAGCTTTTTCTCAAAAAGATGGAGAAATCCTTCAACTGTGACAATAGATATGAATACGGTTAGACATAATGGAAATTGGGATATCACAACAACAAATGAAGTGGACTTAAGTGCTATTATTCCTTGAGATTTATTTAGCCGTTATATGTGCCTAAATTTATACTTACAATTTTTTTATACTTTACCAAAGTTATTATGCTTGTAATGGGATTTTTTTAGGAAAAATTAACCAGAAATTTATCTTATTTACTGAAAATTTCCCGATCTTAATATTAGATCCATTTATTAATTAAAATTATTTTTTATTAATTCCATTCCACTTTTTTTAAATATTGGTTGCGGTATTTCCCTATTTAATTTATTTTTGCTAAATAAAACTTTCTTTTTAAAAAACTAATTCTCTAAAAAATTCATCAAGGAGTTTTCTCATATCATTAAATGGATTATTCTATTCCGAAAATCTTAAAAATTTAACTTTTAAGGATTAATTTATTACACTAAATTTTATAGTTTGATTTAAATTTAGAATACAATTATAAAATATTTTTAATGTAGTGATTAAATATGCATTAAGAAAGAAAATAATATCTTTTGAGGGAGTTAAAAAAAAAAAAATTATACCTAATGAGAATTATCATTTGAGTTTTTAATTTTATTGATTATAAAATTATAAAATTGATTTTGAATTTATATTTCATATGTTTTAAATTGATATATATGTATGATAGATTTATAAAAATATTTATTGTTTAGATTTCATAAATATTAGAAATTTTTTAAACATTTTAATGTGAAATAAGTATTATTTTTTCTTTTTTTTAAAATTAAATATGGTGGATAAATTCTTAAATAAATTTAAACATCATTTTTATTATTTAAGGACTTAAAATTTTATCAAAATCTTTACATTTTTTTAAATGTAGAGATAAAAAAAAATTGATAAAATTTTAATTCATCAATAAAAAATATAGCTGAAGTTATACTTATAAAAGATTAATTTTTTTAATAAATTATTTGGTTTGATAGATTATTTAGCTACGTTTAAATGAGTAAGGTTCTATTTATTAGAAACCAATTTTTTAATAAAGTTTTAATATTTTTCTAAATCAGCATTTAAATTTCAGAAATTTTTACAACAAAAATTCCTTTTCGAAAAAATAAAATACTTTAAATCTATAAAAATACTTGGATTTAATAAAACAATAATAGTTTTATTTAAAAAAAGTAGAAAAATACTTGGAATTGGTAAAAAAAGCTCGAAAAAAAAGTAATATACCCTTTAAATCCTACCTCTGTTAAAAAAAATTAGTGAAAATGAAAAATGGGTAAAAGAATTTAATATAGATATTAATTCTTATATTAGTAGTATTTTTAATTAGATTTTGAACTCCTTATTTTTTATTTTAAAATAAAATGTTAAATTTTAACCACATTTTTATTATATTATTACGAGTTTTTGAAACCCCTCCAGAATTTTTGTTTAAATCAGCAGGATTTTTATTGAATCTCTTAAAAATTAGGTGTTTGTATTTTTAGTTTTTTTGAGATCCAAATTTGAAAAAATTGTAAATTTTCTTGTGAAATATAAAAAAAAATATTAATAAAAAGAGTTGAATAATCAAAATAAAGAAATAAATCGATAAATTTAGTTTCAATGAATTCTTATGTGTTTTTCTCTAGTTTAATCTGTAGTTAACTTTTTTTTTTTCTCAGAATCACGTGTCTATTTTAGAATTTTCGGAAAGATCTACTAATGGATTATTTTTTTAAAAAAAAGATTAGGAAATTTTTTGATTACTTTTCTATAAAGAGATTATTCTCTTATTAAAATTTTAAATACTAAAAAAATTTTAAAATGAAAAATCAATTAATAAAAGCCAATAAAATTTTGTTAAAACCATTTTGATATTATTTGTATAAGTATTTATAAATTTTAAAATTGATGGGGACACTCGTTTTTTCTCTGAATTAATAAAAATCGCTATATTTCAGAATTTTATGCTGATAGCAAATGATTTGTGAAAATAACTTTTAAAAATAACAAGAATGAAGAAATTTTTTTTTTGAGGGCTAAAAATTAGAATTAAAAAAACTGTAAACAGAAGAGATAAAAAAAATTCTGATAATGAGAAGAACCTTTCTCTTAAAAAAAAGATTAAAATTTTTAAGGAAAACCAAATAAAGCTTATTAGATAATTTTAATCCTATGTTTTGTATATTTTATTTAAAAAATTGCCACCATAAACCCGGACTCTGTTTACAGAAGGGAAAATTTAGTCAAATAATAACAAATTAAATTGTATTATGCCATATTTTTTTATCTATAAGACTGAAGAATGATAATTATAACAAGTTTTATTAATTTTTAGTTGTAAAATTTAATTAAATGATGGGCTTTTTTTTTCGTATATCATTTATTTTAAAATAATTTTTAAGATTTTATTTTTAATATTAATAGTAGAAAAAAAAGAATGTTCATCAGATAATGAATAAAAATTAAAAATAATTTACATATTAAAATAATTAGATATTCAGAACTTTTAATCTATAGTTTACAGGGAGAAATAAATTAAAAATAAATAAATATTATTATATCAATTTTATTAGATTAAACATCACCGTTTTTTATATTTAGTCAAAAATTTAACATAAACATAGCAGGTTTGAAGTTTTAAATATTTGCATAACCATAAGTATATTTATTTATAAATAATATACAATTATTTCTAGATTCTAAAAAGATACAAAGTATTACCTTAATTTTTATAATATCGGTCTTTTATTAGGTGATATTATCTTTATTTTTTTTATTTGAATAGATTGTCAAATTTAATTGAGTTTTTCTGAGTAAAATTTTCCTTAAAATTCAGGGAAAGTAGAAAATAAAATGAAATTTTTTTTTTTTCAAAATGACTCCAAAAATATGTTAAAATTACAGAACATATAAAAAGGTTTAATAGAATATACGTTGAATAAAAGTAACACCATTACATACCATAAATATGAAATAATTAGTCGAATTAATATTTTATTACTAAAAAAAAGCTATACATTTTATATTGACAAATTTTTAAAGATTTAAAAGTATAAAAAACTTATAAGGTGGCACATAGACTTATCTTTTGATAATAAAATTGTGATTCAAAATTTTTACTATAAAATCAGTAATTTTTTATTAATTTTTTCAAAATTTTATTTTTATATTTTTGAGATTATGCTCAAAGTTTTTATTTTTTAAATAACAGAAATTATATAAATTTTGAAATGAAAATATTATAATAGAGAACCTAAAGCGTATCACATTATAATAGATTGAGTTTTCGCAGCATAATAATTTGATATCAAATTTTTTCTGAAAATTTTATCTAAAAATTTTACTTATTTAATTTTTAATAGAATGTAGTAGATGTAAAAAAAATTATTTAATAATTTTAACGTAATTTTTATTCATTTTAAAGCTAAAATCTATTAGTCATAATTGGTCATGGCAGAGAAAAAGATTACTATTATAGATAAATTTTGATTAAATGAATATAAAATTTCTAAAATTCTCCCGTATTTATCAGTGATCGAGGATAAAAAAATGTCTGTTTTAATATATGTATAGATGTACTCTCTACAACTTTAATTAACATTAGATTCAAAACAGGATGATTGGAAAACTTAGAAAATTAGCTGAATAATAGAAAATAATTTTAAAGCGTAATTCTATAAAAAAATAGTATTGCCAGTTTCTAGGTAAAATATCTTATAATTTAATTAAGTTCACATTTTTTAAAAATAAAATAAAATTGAGCCAGGCTCGATATTAATTGTATTACTTTTTGAATTAAAATAATTTTAATTAGAGTTAATATTTATTAAATTTAACAGAAAATAAAAGATGCGTAACATTTTTAAATTAATTGTAACACCCTTATAGTAAGTCGATAAGTTATAAATAGATTTATCAAAACAAAAAGAATATTTCTAAAAATTTTTCTATCTAAATTTTTTTTTAAATTTTTTCCAGTCTTCAAATCTGAATATAATAAAAATGATAAAAATCTTTATTGGAAATTTTATATCCAGATTTTTAATAAGATATTACTTCATAGACGTTAAAAAGAGATAGTTGTAGAAAACATTTTAATATTCTAATATAATTCAATATTTCCCCGTTTATTCGGGTTAAATAAATATTTATGGGAATTTATCCAAGTTTAAAAGTTTAAAACGATGAACAAAAATAATTTTTTTGTCTTTATTTCAATTATGCAGCCTAATTTAACTTGATTAGGAATTTTATTAAAAGATTAAATTAAATTAAATTCACAAATTTTTATTCAGCATATTTTATATCAGGGCTCTAACAACAACATAAATATTTTATTTTTTACATTAAATTACGAATAATTAATACAAGTAGTTTCACTTGAATAAAAAAATACAGGAGAGTTACGTTATTTTCTATTTTAACTAAATCTCAAATTTAATTATATAATTTTTTTTTCAAGAGAGATAGTAATTCACTAATAATTATTTAGTCAACCAAATCTTATAGTAATATTTAATCTTAATTTTTGAAGTTTTAAACATAGAAAATTTTGAATGAAATTATCATAATATATATGTAATTTTTTTTTTACCCTTGAGTATCTTTAGTTCAAAAAAAAAAAAATAGTCATCTAGCTCTAGAATTGAAATTTCAAGCTATTTTAAAATCTGTATTTTAAATTAATTATCAAATTCAATCTGTAAAAAAGAATTAGTATTTTTTTAAAAAAAATTTAGTAAAAAATTCAGTTTGAACTTTTTTCAAAGTTGTTTCTTATAATCTATTTCAAAAAATTTAAATAAAATTTTTTTTTATAGTTTTAATTACAACAAAAAAAATATATTAAATTTCCCTTTTTTATAAGAATTATAATGAAGATTTTTATAGAGAAGATGCCCGATGAGGCTCAAACTTATAATATTTAATATAAAATACGGATTTTAACTTCAAGCAACTAAAATTTAATTATTTATTTTTTAAATTTTTTTTAATTCTATCACACTTTAAAAAAATTTACACAAATTTTACACAAATTTTCTTAGTTTGTGTATGAGTTTAAATGAAATTGTGAAAAGTTTAAAATATTTATTTTTCGTTCTAAAAGGAAATTTCTTAGAGTAATTAATTTTAGTGAAACATATTATAGATAAAAAAATAGTTCATATTTTTTTATACATCCAATTTAAAAGTATACCATGATCAACGCTTCAATTTTAAATGTATTTACATTTCTATAAATATGAAAGTTTTGCTCCGAAAATCACAAAAAATGAAGACAGAACACAATAAAAATACGACCACGACAACGAACAAAATAAAATCATGTATTTATATATATTACAATTAAATCTGAATCAGAAAAATTAATAAAAATTTGGAAATTCTTCTCAACTTATCACGAAAATACCTAATATTATTTTTGGATACCGTTTTTGTACTTTAGTATCATTAAAACCAATTAATTTGTAGTTATGTTGGTCCAAAACTTCTTCGATTCCTGAAAAATATCTTAAAGATATTTCGATAAGACATTTTGAGAAAGTAACTGATTTTCAGTAACATTTAACAACCATCTAACATTTACTCTATATTAAAGTCGATTTAATACAAATTTTTCTTCGATTTTAACCAGAAAAACATTTTATTAATTTTTATGCTTAACGTTTTTGGGATAATACCAAAAATTTATTATTATTTTAATATTAGAAAATTATGTACCTAACTGTAATTCTTTTAAAGATTTTCTGGGTGATTTGAACCGCATATGGGAATCAATGGCATATTTAGCAAGCAGGAAAAATATAAAAATGATAATGATAATGCGCTTTATAGTAATTAAAAATTTCAGATAATTGAAAAAGTAATACAAATACATAATATGTGATATTTAAGTTTATATAAAAAAAAATTACTAGGAAAAATTTAAGAATCCAAAATATACGATGAAAATTGAGCATTTTCAGTAATTTTTTTGAGGGTTTGTATTATAGATGTCAATTTCCACACTTTTAAAAGATTAATTTTTAAAATTTAGAATACATATATTATTTCATAATAATGAAATAGAATGTTTTGAGATTTCATCATTGAAAATAAAATAAAAAATAAAAAATTAGTTACAATTTTTTTTTTTACCATGGCCCATAATTTTCACCCTATCATTTTTTTTTCCAAAATAAAACATACATTTTAATACAAATTCTAATTTTTTTATATCAAAGAAAAATTGTTACTGATATAATACGAACAAAGTATTTATGATAATTTTTAATTTTGTTTTCGAAAAAAAATTTTGACATTAAATTTTGTAAAATACGTAAATTTTTAATAAGATTCCAAAATAAGATATGCAAAATAATAAAAAATTGATTCGAGCTTAGAAAAAATGAGAAAAAAAATTCAAAGTTAATTTAAAATAGATGGACTGTATTTTACCACAGTTAATAAAATTTAAAAAAGAGAGAATATGAATGAAAATATTAACCGGAGTTTAATTAGGAAAGATTTTCATTAATTTCGTAAAAATTTCATCTTTGTTTGTAAACAAAATAAATCCATAGGATTTAGAAATTGTAATTAATTATAATTTTAGAAACTTAAAACATAATATTAAATAAACCTAATTTTTCTAATTTTTCTAATTTTTTTCTATTTCTTATAAAATTTGATTATTTTAAAAATGAAAGACTATAATTTGCACAAAATTATACAATAAACTAAGAGAATTTTTCCATTTTTTCCAATAAAAAAAAATTAATATTTTCCCATAAATAATAGGGCTGTCTTCTTTGGTCGGATAACTGATACATATGCAAATAAGATATTTTTATCCAAAATTACAAAATATATTTTCAATAAATTCGAAATTAAAAATCAAGCATAGTTACTAAAATTTATTTTACCAATACCATTCTTTTCTGTAGTATATCGTATATATACACCAATTAAGTTTCGCCTAGATATTCATCCGTTTAACTGGAATATGCATTTATTAGCACCTATTATATCAATATTATATTTTCTTAAGTGCTCATTACTATTTATTTCCTCCAATAAAATCCAGTAATAATAAAATAGAAAAAGCAAAATATCTAAATATCTAAGTATCTAATTTTTGACGGAATAAATCCAATTTAATCGAAATCTCTTTTCAATTAAAACAATAAAAATACGGCCTCAAAGATAAATAAATAATGTTAATGAGTTCAACAATCATAAATTATAAATTAGTTTATACCCTTTTAATTATTGATATTAAAGAAATGCACAGCCAAAAAATTCTCAAAAGATATGGAGCCTCAAAAAGCTATTTTACTCTCCAACTATATGTAAAAGAACGATATGAAAATTAATATTTACCACTAAATATGCTGGCATATTTAATAATAAAAAATAGCTATTTTATTGAAAAATTATTTGATAGTATAAAAAAATCGCGCAAAAAAATTAATTCTGCTCAAATTTTCTAAAATTTGAGCAATTTCCATAAAATTTTGGGAATTTCGGATTTTCTTTTTTGTATTTAAATGTAATAATTCTATTTTTCTATTTTTTTGAAAAATCGAATTCGCTAAGATTAAGATTTTTTTAGCCAATTTTTTATGGTGAATTTATTTCAGTTAGTTAAATTTTATATAAAATAATCTGTTTATTTTAGCTCGATTCCATCTGCCATACTAAAAACTTCATATCTCAAAGCCATCGGCTCAAGAGAGATTGAATTAGCCTATTTTGGATCAATTAATATAATTTTTTGCATTTTTGCATTTTTATTTTTGCGTATATGGTTTGATAATAGAATAAAAAGCATTCGATTCAATTAAGAGATTATAATGCAAAAAAAAATTCAAGTAAATTACAGCAAGGGCTTTTTTAATTATATAAATGTATATTTAATGAGTAGTATTCTGTTCGCTTCAGCGCATAAGTTAATTATTTATTATTAATATCACGTTAAAAAGAGTTTAAATAATATATATACACATATATTTATATTTAAATAATAATAAAAATCAGTATTCAAGTTACCTGTATCAAAGTAGTTACTGAAGTTAAGCGATATTACTAATTTTTTTTTTTGAAAAAATAAAATATTTTTATTTAATAATAGAGAATAATCTCTTTTTTTAGACAAAGAGACGAGAAAATAAATAATTTGAAACATTATAAGTTTTTTAGAGTTATGACTACTTTTATTTTTACCAAGAAAAAAATAAATGGCTTAAAATTTACTATTATTATTGCACATTAAAATATCAAATCTCTATTTTTTTAAATTTTTTTTTTTTTATCGGTGTGAGAAACAGCTATTTAATTTTTTTCTTCTAAAAATTCTATTCTAAATATCTTTTTATATCATAAATATTTTGATTTTTACATAAAAGCTTGTTTTAGGATAAAAAAAATTTGAAGCATCTAAGATCATAAATATTTTTATGAGCATCTCGAAGAAACTAAATTGAAAATTTATTTAAAGTAAAATGCATAAATTAATCCATATCTAACTTTATCTTAGAACTTATTGGCCTAAAAAAGGGTTATAGTAATGCAATTGGATTAGATGAGATTTTTTAGTCAAATAAATTAATTTAAAGATTTGAAAGTTTTTAGTAAATTTTTAGTGTTAAAAAAAAGATATGGAAATGCTGGGTATATAATCAAAAAATTGGTATATAATGTAATAGATAGAATTCATATTTTTGTAATTATTCTGATACGAAAAGCTATATTTATGATATTTTATTTATTAAATTTTATAATTATTTTTCCATACTAAACCTCTAAAAATTAAAATTTTGATCTTTTTGTGATATAAAAGTTTGTTTAACACAAAAAAATAGTTAAATAATAATTTTAACCTTTAAACCCTCCAAAAAATTACAAAACATTACTCACTGTTAATTTAATGCTAAAAAAGTTCTTTTAACTATAAAATATCATATATTTTATGAATTTTCTTTTTTATTTAAAAAAAAATATCATTTTTTTTATCAACCATTAGTTTAGATAATAACGGTGGTTTTCAATCAGTATTCAAAATTTTATTTTCAATTGTCTAAAATTTTATTTTTTATAAATAAAAACTGTTATAGGATAAACTTTTTAATATTCCATTAAGTTCATTATCTAAATAAGCTCATCCAGAAAAAAAATGCTTTCATAAAAAAGTACGCATATATGTATGCTACTCAAATATAATCCCTTTTTTTTGCTTCAATCTTTTAAATTGGTCTAAAAAGGTTTTCTAAAAATGCTTTATAGCATTAAAATCTTATAAATTAAATTAATAATATTTGTGATTAAGGATTATTTAAAAATTCAAGACTTTATAATTAATGTTTTTAATAATTTAATGCCCGTATATAACAACAGATAGCCATCAGGCAATGTAACTTTTGATAGTTTTTTTCTAAAAATTGAATAAAGTAGACAAATATTATGTGTTCGAAAAATTACCAAATCTCAAACAACATAATTAAGTTTTCAGAAAGTTCTATCTTTGTATGCTATTTAAATTTATATTTAACCCGGAAAATCCTAAAATCAATAATTTCAACATTTTTAACCCTCGATAAGGTTGATTTATTTTTATGTAAATGTTTCTAAGGAAAATGAAATTTTCAGTTATATTCTAACCAAACAATTACTAATTGATTCGATATTTCAACCACTTTGTTCAAAATTCATTTAAAAATCAGTTTAAGTAAATCTAGAATTATAAAAATTATAATATTATAGATCGAAAAACACGTAAATATTAAATGGATTTAGCATCTCTATCATTATAACTTGTTTTAAAATTTCTATATTGACTTGAAATTCCGTTTTAGTGGCAGTAAATTCTCATAAAATCTAATCGATATTTTTTAAGCAAAAAAAAAATGCTAATTATGGAACCGAAAATTTCTGTTGAAAATGGAAATTAAAATTTAACTGATAAATTTTTTTTATTTGTATAAAACTAGGAGTTCAGATGATTAGTACTACCGTTAAAATCACCATTTGTAACATATTTATTTTGTGTAAAAAAAAGGTATTTCATATAGATGAGGTTTTGGCGTGAAAAGATCTATTTAGAAAACCGATTATATTACTAGAAAAATAACTATATTTTATGTTTTTTGGAGATAACTTAGACGAAAATGACAAAAACCTATATATTTTCAAGTAAATAAAAGCTAATATTTTTTCTCAGTATTTGAGTTAAATTAACCCATTGAATAATTTTAATAAAAAAATTCCATCAGTGATATATAATTCTAAACATATGAAGATAAATTTGATGAATTTTTTGCAAATCTCAATTCGAAAAAAAAATTACTTGATGGAATAAAGATTATTAAGTATTTTCTCACACTTTCTTGAGTAATTATTATATAAAATGGCAGCTATCCGTCTTTAAATTATAATAAAAATAAAAAATATGACACGAAGTTCAATAAAATGAATCAAGTTATTCATATTTTTTACAGTTGCTACAATAAATACTAAAAAAAAGACTCAAGTAAAGAAATTAAGATCTTTTGAGATGAAAAAATAATGTATAATTTAAATTATCATCTTATAGGTGATCTAAATTGGTTTCAAAATAGTCCCATTTATTTTTTTAAATAAAAGTACTTCTTGGATCAACAAAGAGTTTAAAAAAAAAAGCTATCAAAATCCTTCCTAATTACGATTATTCTGCACCTACTGCACCTAAAGATTATGAAATAGAATCTTATGGAATTATAAATTATTATTTTTTCATTTTCCTAAAAAATATGTCATGCATATTATATGGTTTTAAATATTATAACATATAGTGTGATGCTAATATATATATAGCTTGCTTAGGGTTATTCACAAGAAAAATAAGCACGTAATAAAAAAAAAAAGTATTGCTTTTTTAACACCCCCACTTTTTTGTTATTTAATAGCGTTTTTATTCAAAAATTCAAGAGCTGACCTCACTAGGCTCAGAGGCGCAAAAAAATGCATAAAAATCATTTTTTTTCTGTATATACGTTCTCCTGATAAAAATTTAGCTTAATTATTGTGTTTTTTTAAATTTTTCTTGACTATCCTAGACATTATTTCGATTAATAAAAGCGATATTGGTAAACTTTTTTTTATATTATGTCTAAAATACCAATAAATATGTAGGCGAATTCCCCAATTCTATTCGAAAAATGATTTAAAAATGACTTTTAACACATTTAAGTGATAAAAAATATACATTTAATGCTCTTAAAACATAAAAGAAATTTTAAATGAATATCACAAATAATTTTAAGAGGATTTTCTAAGTCAAATTGTGATATTATCACATTTTCATGCTTTAAATCCATAATCGATAAATTTTTTATGCATTTCAGGTCCAAAATTAGTCGACGGACTGAAAAATAAAATAGCCTTTATACAAATCAGTATTATAAAAGAAAAAAAATCATTTCTTATTATTGTTATCATATTACTAAGCTTGTTTAAGTGTAAAAATTTAGTTAAGAAAAGGATTTTTGCATTTTTGAAAATTTTATGAGCCAAAAATAAAAGCACTATACATAAATCGATGTACAAAATATCTTCAAATTTATCTCTAAAATTTATCTTTAGTGTTTTTTCTGAAATTTTTAACAAAATAAAGCCAAAATTGGTTGTTTAATTAATTAGGCTTTAATTATTTGCGTCTTTAATGATTTTTCTAGAAAAAACATAAACCAAATTTGATAGCCACAAATTCGATTAATCATTAGAAAAATACCTTTTAAGAGCATTAAATATTCTGTCATACAATTATTTATGATTATCTTTAATGATTGATATAAATAACAAGAAAAATCGCCGATTTAAATTAAATATCCCCGAAATAATAACAGGATAATTATGGTATGTTATCTTGAAAACCGAATTAACATAAACGAGTTTATAATATAGTAAAATATTTATTCTAGATAAATAAGTAGCCGTCAATTTTTTTGTTTTTGAGGGTAATTCAGCCATACAAAGAGCTTCAGAGTATTTTTTTTGAATCATTGCACATTATTCGAAAAAAACTACCAAAACTAATTTTTTACTCGTAAAATTTATATAATATTTAAATGGTTTGAATGAATTCTTAATATTATAACATTTATTTGGTTTTTTGAGCTTTATTTTTATCATCCCAGACTCAAATAAAATCCCATAAAGTTCTGATATTTATTTTATGGTTTTAATTATCGTGTTTTGGAGAAAGTTTTTTATTGATATTTTGTTAGTAGGTTGTATATATATTCTATTAGAATTTAACTACTCTAATTCAAAATTTAAAACCATTTTTCACACAGTTGAGAAAAAACTGAATCTAAGCAATAAGATTTTAATTTTTTAGGGTGTGATAATAGCAATTTTTTTTTTTGATCTCCGTAAATTATATTATCAACCTATTTCCACTCAATAATTTGGCTTTACATGTCTTGAAATATCTTAAAATTTCAACCTAGTACGTATTGAGGTATGAGGATATTTAAAAAAAAACTGAAGAACATCGAAAAGCCTAAAACAATTAAATAATTATATCTAATTTCATAGGAAGTAATATAATTGAAATAAATTTGGTAATTTGTGAGAAAATATTGGTTTTGCCTTGTTTAAGATTGTTTTTAATTTTTCACTAAAATTTTATGCATATAATTATAAAAATTAAAAATAATTAGATTAGGTTTATTCAAAAATTCATGAAATTCTATTAGTATTTACTTAAAAAGTTGATTTTGAAAACAAACCATGGTTATCTATCTAAAAAATCGGCCCTGTTAACAAAGTAATTTTTTTAGAGAAAAATTTGGTGAATTTAATCGCTTTCGTAAAAAACAATCAAATATTGGAGAACAGAGAATACTTACCATAGACTCAATAGAAATATATCGCACATCTAGAATTCGAAATGCAAGCTTCTATTTGTTCTATCCCATCTATCATAAAAAGATATGACATATATACATTCAAAACTGATGCGTAGACCGGGAATCGAACCCGGGTCTGCCGCGTGGCAGGCGGCAATTATACCACTAAACCATCTACGCAAGTGCTCTGAGTGAGGCTCGAACTCACGACCTTGAGATTATGAGACTCACGCTCTACCAACTGAGCCATCAAAGCACGTTTGATTGCTGATTTTAAATAATTATATACAATATTAGTTTTTTAACGTTTGGTTTGATGTTTACAATGTATAATCTTTATATTTTTATTTTACTCCACTACAAACTGATCCAAAAACTGTACTACATATTTTCTTTACTGAAACACAAAGATGATAAATAATAAAATTTCTTCATGTGATCCCTTCACTTCATACTGGCGCATTATTTATTATCATATCGCTCTTTAAAAAAAATATTGCAACATATACTAAATGGAATTCTGAAATTTGAATTTAAAAATCTAAACCCATTCTCAAGCGTTATATAACTTTAATTAAAATTATTCTATCCGAAAAGATTCTTTAGGCCATATATGACTTGCGCTCTCTTATACTATTATTTTTTAAAAAAAAAACATAAAAAAAACCTTCTTTAGTGCCATATAGCCCATAAAAATATCAATTAAATTCAAAATAAAATAAAACGAAATAAGTATGCTCAAACTTGATTTTATAACCCTCTTGAAAGAAAATTTTACAATTTATTTAATTTTTAATATTGATATTGTTGCATAAATAATCTCCCCATACTATAAAAATGGTGATAGGAATATTGGTCTATTTCAATTAGACCTAATGAAAATTTTACCATCTTCCTAATTGATATATTTAAGATTTTATCTAAAATCAAATTTACCCGATAGCAAATCTTCATTTGAATTTTTTTTTTCTAATTTAAAATTTTGCATAAAAACAAACTCGCCTAATTTGAGCTTCTTCTACACATTTCTCCTATTTTTAATTTGGTCTAATATTTTACCCACCAAAAATGTAACCAATTTTATTTAAAAATAATGAAAAACGTTAATCTTCTGATGAGAATGTTTTAAAATAATGTTTATCAGATAAAAAAAAGATAATTTTTCCATTGTGTAAATTCTCAGTGAGCGAAATTCATTTTTTTTAAAAAATAGAGAGCTGTAAATATTTAACATTCGTGAATAAATAATTTTGAAACGTAGGTATTTAAAACTTCCAATTTCTTACTTATTTATCTATGTAATCACCACCAAATATTTTACTGCACAAATCGAACTGAAAAATTAAGATAAAATAAGAGCCACCATTTTCCCCTTCAATTGGATAAATATATGGTTCTATTCACGAGTTTTCAAGAATAAGTTTTATATTTTTAAATATGTATATATAAGGTCTTTAGGAACTGGATTTCAAGTGTGTATCCGAGATAATAAATTTCAAACCCCCCCAAAAACGGCTCAAAAGGAATATGATTGAATATATGAGATTTAGTGTGGATAGAAAATTATCAGCTATAGTTATAATTAAAAAACTCCTTTTTTGATATTTAATCACATAAGCTTAATTTATAATTTTATCTTTTCTTATGCAAGCCAAAAACCTTGCTCTAAACTTTTAAAATATAAAAAAATTTATATAAGTTCTACATACTACAAATATTAATATTTCGGATAAAAAATATATATTTAATCAGTATCATTCTTACAAAATTAAAAATTCCAGAATAAATCAATCTTCTCAAGCTCTAAGTTCTATTTAAACATATCTTTTATCGGTATAAAAAATGTACCGGTTCTCTTCTTCCTCACTCTCCAGGCTTGTGTAAAACTTTTTAAAACTGTTATAGCTACAAATACAAATAAAACACATTCAAAGCTTACTCATGTATATAAAAAGTTTGATTTCTGCATATCAACTTTTTTTTCAACACTGTATACTCATGCTATACTATAATAATTGAATAAATTAACCCATTCAGCTCCTTTTTTAGCCTGATTTTAAATTAGCTTTCCTCTTATTATAATTAATTTTTGCCAAAATAATCAATAAAATAACATTTTACGCGCAATTCAAACCCCTGCTCGTGATTTTAACCAATACTTTTATAAATTTTTCAGTAAATACTGACAGCCCAAATAACAAATAAAATATAGATTGTGCCGTGTCCCTGTTCCATCCACCAATTTTCGCCTAATTTTAAAAAAATCCTTATAATCTTTTTTTACGGGAAATAAATTTAAAATTTAATTGAAAGTTCCAATAGCTAGTTTAAAATAATTAAAAAAAGTGAAAATTTTTCAAAATTTTTTTTCTCAACTCCCTTCTGCCACTCGAGCTCCATACCTCGATGGAATTGCCTCAAGGAAATTCTTGTAATAATTTATCGTTTTTATTGTCTTTTTACACTCGTGGTTTTAAATCAAATTATATTAATAATACTAAAAAATTCAGATTAAAAAGATAAAATCATCTATTCAAGAAATCCATTAACCAACTACTTTTTCCCACATTAATTGATAACTACGTAAAGAATTTAATTTTTAATATTATTATAATTAAATTGATATTTAGTTTTACGTGATACCTAAAATTTTCCATTTTTTTTTATGTTTAACCTTTTTTAGTTATGATTTTGAAGAGTCTAATTAAGAGCAGTATACATAAAATCTTATTAATATATTTTTAAAAATTTATTTATTTTGAATTGATAAGATGTTTCTATTTATTTCTTTATATTTCTTTATTTATTCTTATATATGCCTTGTATACATCGCAAAAAATAAAATATTAACCTCATTTGTTTGATTTTTAACAGTTTTTTATATAAATTATAAGATATTTCTTATTATATTTTATTGGTGAATTTATTGAAATGAGCCAAGTTTAATGAATTATTATTTTTAAGAGTTTTTATTTTGAGTTATATTAATTCAGTTAGGTGATAAACCCGTATTATCCTTAAATTAAAAAAAAAGCTCAATTAATATATTTATTGGCATAAAAATTCAAATGATTCTTTTATGACATATTTTTAGCTTTAAGCTTAAAAATATTACAAATTTTCATTTAAAAAACTAATAAAATTCTAGGGTTATACATTAAAAAAATCTATTCCGTTTTAAAATATAAATAGTTATTTTTTAATAATATTTTACATGAGTCATTAAAGAAAAAATTAATAAATTTTTTTTTTCTTCTCTAAACTAATTTTATTTTTTAGTGGAGTAGGAGTTTCTACATTAATAATAAGTATATATGATTTCACTATTTTTTTTAAAGGATTGATCCAAAGATGGTCATTTTTTTAATCCTGAAATGAAACAAATAGTTCTAGAGTGAGTATAAATTTATTTAAATTATTTTTTTCATCATTTAAAATGTAAAAAACAACTTAGGTTTTTTATTCCATTCATAAATTCAAATATTTTTAAATATAAATAAACTGCTAGAAAAATTCCAACTTTGTGTTGAACCGATATTTCACATTGATTTATTTCCAATATTATCTGAAGGAGCGATTTGCAAACAATTTTTTAATGGAATGAAAAAGATTATAAATATTTTTTGAAAATGTAGAAAAAAAACTTCGTTGCTATTTTTTTTTTGATTAATCGAAAAAAAATATTCAAATGTTATAATTTTCTGGTAAATACGGATTTTATATAAAAAATTATGACAAAAAAAAATATTCAAATGTTATAATTTTCTGGTAAATACGGATTTTATATAAAAAATTATGACAAAAAAAAATTCACAAATTGCTATTTATAAAAATCGATTATATTTATAATAGTTGAAAGATAATTAAAATTACACTAAATAATATGAAACCGAAATTACGGTTATGAATTAATTATAATATGAATAAAACAGAGGCAAAGATAAGTACGAACCGGAGATTTACAATTAATTATAAAAAATTCCGAATGCTTTTAACTTTTAACAGGGTTTAATGAAATATTATTTGAAATGATATATCCTACCCCTGAAGTGAATATAATTAATGCTGAAATCAAAAGGATTAGATAATTTAAATATTCTCCAAAAGATAAGCTACTCATACTATTGACG
Organism: Smittium mucronatum; assembly: GCA_001953115.1. Lineage (NCBI taxonomy): Eukaryota > Fungi > Kickxellomycota > Harpellomycetes > Harpellales > Legeriomycetaceae > Smittium > Smittium mucronatum. The sequence goes on along the minus strand of LSSL01003096.1, from coordinate 10,685 downwards.
CATATGAGACTTATTTTAAATTTAAAAATAGATGAAGGGAGTTTAATATTTCAGGGTCATGGAATTTTGATTTTTTTAATTCAACTGCAGAAGTGATTAGAGGTTTTTTTCCTCTAAATTAAATTTTACCAAAAAAAAAAATCAGCAAATATCTCAGTAAATATCCCTTAGAAATAATAGGGAAGTTTTCTTAATAATAGATATCAAATTATTTTTCATTAATAGAACAATATGACTTTTTCGAAAGGAAAAATATTCTACTCAGGAAAAAATACGGGTTATTTTCCTTGATTTTTTATTTAAATATTAGTATTTTTTTTAAAAATAGTTTAAAAATAATGTGTTAATGATGAATTAATAGTTATACAGAATAAATAATGCACATTTTTTAGGACTATGATTGAGGTTTTCTATTTATGAAACGTCATTATTCAGGAATATTTAATTTTTATACAAATATTTTCTTAAAAAAATCGTCAAGCGATTACAGAATCAAATTCAATATTTATTATGATTAATTAGAGATACTGGCTGAAAAATTCTATTCCAGCCTCTATAAAAATTTTAGGGCAGCAATATTAAAAAAAACCTCTCTAATGCGATACCTAAATCATATCACAACAGATTAAAAATCATGACTCTATACAAAATTACTAAAAAATTCCCAAATAAACACTCTCCACTCAAAAGACTCAGTTAGGCAACGATGAAAAAAATATAATTGAATAAAATTTTGGTAGGAATAAGTTGATATTCTAGTATAATCTGGATACTTATAGAGAAACGCTAGATAATGTAGATTTATTTATAGACATTAAATTTGAGTTAAAATTTTTTTACTTTTTGAAAACACCATTAGGATCTGATAAAAAAAATAATAAGATTCTATTATAATGAGAGAACGAAAATTTTATAGAGAAAAGAGGAAAATAGACGAGAAAAAAAGCCAGTGAAACCTTTTTAGGTGAATTAGAGAATTATTGGAGTCAAATAAAGAAAAAAAACCCCCAGAAAAACGATTAATTAAGAAAAAATAAATCTTGGGGAAGATATTCTCCTCCAGAGTAAAATTTTATTTGTTTCGATGAGTTTCAATAGACTAAATACTTTATCTCTTTACTTTAACATATATTTGAACAAATAAATTCAAAATTACTAACAAATCACTTTAGATTTATTTTATATTTTAAAAAAGAAAAATGATTTAACCGATCAATAAAATAAATCTGCGTTAAATTGATGAAAGTAATAAATGCTCCTTTCGATTATTTTTCCAAATTATCCCTTTTTCTTTATTAACAGAATTTTCATTAAATAATCCCATTTCATTTCTTTCGATGAAAAATATTTTAAATTTTCCATATATCAACGAAATTTTTTGAAGCATAAAATATAATAGAGTTAAAAAAAATCTATCTGTAAGGACCCGGAAAAAGGTGGGTTTTATAATAAGTATATTTCAAGGAATTAAAAAGATTAAACTAGTTGAAATGATTGCATTTCCAAAAGTGGGAATGCGAGATGCTTATGAAGGTATTAGAAAATTATTAAAATAGTAATTTAAATTGAAAAGTGAAATCAGGGGTAATGTGAGCAATCAATAATGATTGGGTCATTTCACTATCTAACAAGACTTTTTGTTTTTATCTATTTTAATTTGCCGTCTATGAAAACCAATTTCTTTCACGACAGTCAAATTTTTAATATTTGCTTTTAATATCCTTCGAATATTTTATTACTGTGGCTTTACCATGTTTATATATTATATTATATAGGAAAGTATTTCATTTATACGTTATTTTTTAAAATAAATAATATTTTATTCAAAAAAATGAACTTATTTAAATATTTACGAAAATTTTATCCTAATAATGCTGAATTGATTATACCCTTCTAAAATCAATGGAAGATTTAGTTAAGGCACAAGAGGAAAAAATTGAAGAAGAAAATTTATGCGTGAAATTTTTTTAAATTTATAAAACCGAAAACTGCAAATTGTATTCTTAACGTAACGATATATAATGATAAATAGCTGGATTTAAGACACTGATATTAAAATTAAATAGAAATTATTTGCCGATTTTTAAGAATACATTCCGGATAACATCTTTATATTCCGCCAAAAAAATTATTAGTATTATTAATTTTAAAATTATTGGGTGGAATTCAATCGAAAGTGAAGTATATGAAAATAAGAAACAGTTTTCGAGCGTTGAATATTCCAAGAAATCGAAAAATAGTATTCAACTGTTTATCGCTACATCAATTCTAAATTTATTATTTGAGTTTTCAAAGCGAGAGTTGATAGGTTTGATGACAGAATAATTACAGCATAAATAGTAATTAAAAATATCCCCGAATGTCAATAAGACTCAAATATTTATTACGAAATGGATATTTTGGAGCTTTATAGTTTTGGGGTAAAATCCGGAATGATTAAAAAAAAACTCGAAATCATTTAATAATGTTTGAATTAACAAAAATTTACAATACATTGAATAAAAATAAACGTAATTAGTATAATTAAAGCTTAGTTACTACTGATATTTTTGAATAAAATTGCAAAAAAAAATTTATAGAGTGGGTTTTTAATAACCTTATAATGCTAACTATTCTAGCAATATAGAAAATTTAAGGGCTTTAATAACTTCAAAAAAAAGAATAGATTTTTTATCGAATTCTCACAATCTAAAAACAGACTCTACATTTAAAATTATCTAGTAAAACTATACTTTTTTTATTACAAGTGTTAAAAACATAAACCAAAAATTTATCCCCATATCAATCTCAATTTTAAGTAGAGATAATAGGATCTCATATTTATGGAAACTGCAAACTTTAAAAATTCAATTGGGAGGCTATGATTTACTTTGGAGCTCAAAAATATTTTTATCAAACTCTGCTAAATAAATAACAAGCTCATTCGAGAAATTTGGTTTAATTAATAAAAAAACAATTTTTTTGTCTCATTTTTCTAAAAAATTTAAGAAAAAAATTGTCAAAAAAGAAGGGAATCAGTTTAAAAGAGTTCTGCATAATAATTTATGGTAGATACAATCGTTAAAAATCCAAGAAATATTCAATACGACCAAGGATTATTTTTTAGTTAAATGGAGGTAATTGAACATTTTTAGTGATATAATAGAAAAAATCAAAGATTTGCACTTCGTATTGAATCAAATTGTTATGAGTGCTAAAATACTCTTTGTACTTTCACTAAAAATTTTATTGGAGAATTCAATAGAACAGAAAAGGACAAATATCAATCTTGAAAAGCATTAAGTGTGCTTGATTATTGGTACTTCAATTAAAATCTCCAATAATCTTAATTTCATCCTTTGGATATACCCAAAAAAATGTGTTACAACAGAATTTCATCTTAAATTTTAATAAAATTTTTATTAATGCATTTCAACTACTGTGAATAGATTATTGTTTTTGCAATAATTACAGTAGTAATTTGCACTGAGAATTCAATTAGTCTTGCAAAAAGATTCGATGAGTTTATTTTAAAACATTTAAAAGTATCACAACATTATCCGAAAATAAATTTATATTTACTAACGATCTTTATCGCACTGGAAATATTTGCTTTGTAGCTGCTAAAATTTTCTGAAAATAAAAAAGTCTGAGCATGACTATTGGTATCTTGAAGAAAAAAACTTCAAATGCTGATAAAAATTTAATTAATACACCAGAGGAAGTAGGTATGAAGACCGAAAAAGATTAGAAAAATCCACAGCTTAAGTTTTGATAAATTGTAGGATCAATTGATATCAAAAATTATTCTGTTAAATAAATAAACCAAAAAAACGAATATAAAAATCGTTTATTTATTAAAAAAACATATATATAACTTGAGTTTCATAAAAAAAGGCAAATACGCAATTTAATGAAAATTATTATCGAAAATAAGATGCGAATTAAAGAAAGATAAAATAACTAAACTGAAAAGAAATAAAAATAAAAATAAATTAAAACAGTCATAATCATCAACACCCATCCACACAAACGCTTTTACGTCTAACTACGTAAGATAAAAAACATACAAGCATCAGTCAATTAACCAATGAACCCATCACCACTCTATTACTCTATCACTATATCACTCTATCACTCTATCACTCTATCACTCTATCACTCTATCACTCTATCACTCTATCACTCTATCACTATATCACTATATCACTATATCACTCTATCACTCTATCACTCTGTCAGTACATTATTCAATAATGACATCTCTTCACCATCAATCACGCCATAGGCCATTTTTCAATCATATAACACATCAATATTCGTTCGCGATTGGTTAGCTATGAATTCAAATCAGTACTTTGATGTTCTATTCACATAAAAAGCAGCTTTCAGAGCCAAAATTTTTACTGAATTCACTAATTTAACATAAAAAATGTTAGATCACTTATAAAATACACATTTTCGTTCGCTAATTTTTTTGAATACCTTCTATTGTTCTAAATCTAATAATACTAATAATAATTCGAATTTAATAACTAAATTTATTAATTTATGATTTTTAATTTATATAATTTTGAAAATTAATCAATTTTTTATTCCTTATTATATCTTCTATCATTTTATATATTATAGTATCTTTATCATGGTTCTTTATTTTACTTGAGTTTATTTAATATTTTAGATAAATATTGAGCTTTTTAATTTAAAATACTTTCTTCAATATCATAATTTGATTATTCAGATTTTTATTATCCTAACTTCAAAGCATTTTTATTTATTCTATTATTCGATTATTCGACTATTTTTTTGGTCATATTTTAGTTTTTATTAATCGACTATTAATTTGAAGAGTGTAAATATCGATAAAAGTAATAGTGATTAAAAAGATCAAAAAGATGGAGAAAAAAAATCCATTTATAAGAAATACTCTATCTTTTATATTTAGCCTTAAAAAGTATAATTTATTTCTCAAAGAAGATAATATTTTTATGATTCATAATATATATTTGAAATTTAAGATCATCCAATTGAGTAATATTCTTAGCATATGAATTTTAAATGAGTGTTTTTGAGTTAATTAAAATACCATGAGCATATATTATCAATTGCCTAAAATGGCTGTATAATAATCAAAGAGTCTTTATTTGGTTTAAAGATAACTTCTATCCTATAAAAACGCTTAATTTTTAATAATTAGAATTGTGATTTATTTTAACCTGTTATATATATCGCATAAAATATTTATTTTTTAATATGGAGATGTTTTCCAAGAGTAATTATATTCTAAAATTATAGAATGTTATACTTAATTAAAGGTATAAATTTAATACAAAAACTGAAACTATATATATATTTTACATAATATTTAGGCCAATTATATTCATATATTTAATCTATTTTGAATATATCTGTCTAATAAAATTGGAATATCACCTTTAATAAATATATATAAACTAAATTAAACGAATGAAAATCTATTCTAGTTTAAAAAAATATTTAAAAATTTACCTTATTCATGCCTTGTTACAACAAATACTATATTCTCTTAAAAAAATAAATTTTGAGGTATTATAATGTAATTTTTTATGAATATATACAAACTTGCAAAGTGGATAAGCGATTGGTGATGTTTAAATAAGATATAGCCTTTTTTTGACGAGGTTCAAAAGCGATATCATATTTATTGTATCATCATTTTTTTTAAAGACATGATTTTTATTATCTTGGTAATAAGTATAACTATATATATAAAAATAAGAGGAAGCTCATTTTTTTGGCTTGAATAATTGTACATAATATTAATGTATTAATATTCTCATGAAGATTTTAATTTGGTGAAAATTAAAAATTATTTTTTATAATAAATAGACTAAATTTTTTTTAAGAAATAAAACGACCTCCAAAACTCATAGTCATGATATTAATTATTGTTTAAAATTACTCTTATAAAGCTCTCTACTTAAATTTTGACGTATATACTATCAAATTATATAATAATTAAATTTTATTCTTTCTAATTTATAAAGTGCTGTCAAAAATTGTTAGATTGTGCTTTTTTAATTTGAAATATCAATTTTTTTTTTAAAAAAAAATTGAGCTAGATTATAAATTATCAATATAAGTGGGTATGTGTTTAGTTTTTTTTTTTAAGCTCGAAATTTTGTATATTTTGAGGATATATATGAAAGAAAGAATGATCTCATAAAATTTTTTGGTTTCAGAGTTTCTTATCCTTTAAAATCAATATCTATTGCTATTATGATTGTATTGAAAATTCTTCAAAATTTATCAAGAAATTTTTTACACACACCTTATTTAAAAAAAGGTTTGTTGCCATATTACCAAAAATAAAAATACTTATAGTATTATTAAATATTTTTGTGTAAATTTTTATATAAATAGAATATAGATTTTTTTAATTAATAATTTAATATTATTTTATTAATAAACCACAGATCTTATAAGAATCTAATAATTAGAATCTCTGCTAAATCAAAAAAATTTAGTGTATAAATTGGTGAATATTTAAATTATCATTAATTATTAGTTATTAATTATTAATTATTATATAAATTTTTATTATTTTACTAACCAGGATAATAAATAATGAAGCACATTAAAAAATTTTGTGAATATAATTTTTTGTTAAAAAATAGTTTAGTATAGACAAAAATAATTAGTAAAATAATTTTGATTGTAGCTACAAATTTTAAATTCTGTTGGATAACAATCTAAATCAGATATCTATTGTTAGATATTTCGTTCTAAACAATGATCTTTTTTTCTAAAAAAATTTCAAACTTAGTAATAATCTCAGATTTTCAAATATAAAAAGATTCCAGATATTATTTTAATAATACGAGTCAAAATACTGAGGGAATTTTAAATATTTATTTTTCCCTTCTAAAAAAAATTAAGATATGAAAAATCTTCTAGGTTAATTGGATTTCTTCCTATTCTGAATAAACTGTAAAATTTTATATATTTTTTCCCAAATGACTATAAATCTTCACGTTTCTATTAAAAAGGTATTTTTATTCCCCAAAAAATTTTAAATACCTATTTTTATTTTATATTTTTTTGATAGAATTGTATATTAACATTAAAATTTTATTTTTTTTCGAAAGTATTTATTATGTTTTCAATAAAATAATATTCAAAATTTAATTGTGGTAAAGATATCGATGATAATATAAATTTAATAAAAGCGATCCACCAATTTGGCTGAGTGTATATGGAAAGTTGAATATATAAGTTAATATCTTTTTTTATTTCATTTTTTAAAATATATTTAAATCTAGATGATATTCTATTAACTATCGATAATTTAATTCTTGAAAGTGGCTATTCGTTTTCAGATGTAGCTTTTTAATAATAAAATGAGTATTTTAAATTATAAATTTAACTATATAAATTTATAAGACGTGATAATGACATAAAAAAACGTCTCAATATTTTTTTTGAAAGTTTTACTCTAAAACTAGTATCAAATATCATAAATTTATATTATAGTGCAATAAATTAATATTAACAAATGCGGATATGATATTTTAAAATAAAAAAAAATCTTTATCCAAAAAAACTTTTAAAATATTATATTTTAAGCCGTTGCCTTATTTAGATATAAAATCAAAAATAAAAGGTTCTAACAATTCATATTTATCATCAAAAGTTAAAAAAGTTAATCACACCTACTTTACACCAAACACGTATTATATATTGATCAATTATGTTTTAAAGTAATGAAGATAGTGATATGCTGCTAGAAAAGTTTCAATAAATATAAATAAATTTTTATATTAATTGTTTTTTTGAATTTTATAATATTTTACATAACCATATTCTGTACACCGTTCTTATTCATATAATACATGAGACAAATAGATAAATTAAAAAAATTTCATGCAGCTCAGATACTAAAGAAAGTAAATATTGGTGTTTGAGTTTTTTTTATTGAAATTGAAGAATAAATAGATTGATTATAATAAAAAACTATATGAACGTAAATTTAAAAGACATAATAAACCCCAATAAATTGCAATTTCTTTTTTAGTTTGAAAAGATTCTTTAATGTATACAATAATGTAAAAAAAATTTAAAACATAACAAGATAATTGAAAATTGGGGTATTCATGTCATTTTTGGCAATTATAAAATGGATTTTAGTCTCGAGGTTGCAAGAAATTTGCTATATATATATATTTTTTTAACAAAGCTATTCAAGTCGAAAAGATTTTTGTAAAAAAATTTTAATATAAAATTAAACTATATAACCAAAACAGGAATATTTATAGTTATAAAGATTATATCTAATCAAGTTGGATTATTCATGCTAGAAAAATATTATTTACTATAAAATAATATGATTTTTAATATACCAAATTAAAAAAAATCCCTGATATATAAACAATCTATTTTTTTCGTAATTTATTTATATGAATATAGTGTTATCTCGCTTCTTAAAAGATATTTTTACTTATTTATAACAATTATATTAGTCAATTAAGAAGCTTCTATTGAAAAGTTATGTTGGAAAATGGTGCAAATAAGTTAATTTTACTTTTATTACTTTTGTGACTTTTAAAAATATAAAGAAATATCTAAAAACGATATCCAAATTATTTAATATGAAATATATACGAATTAAGAATATTAATTTTTTTTTAGCCAGTAGAAAAAAAAAATTACAAAATAAGTTTTTATGGGATAATTGATTTTTTAAAAATATTTGATTACAATAATTTCTCTATTTTAAACTATGAGATTGATTTATAAAATCATTTATTGTTAAAATTATAACTCTTTATAGTGCATTTCCATCTATTTTTATGTTTAAATATTAAAAAGTACTAGTAAAGTTGGAATTTTAATTTTTCATAGGTACTTTTATCCCATTCAAAGGAAAAAAAAGTAATGGAAGGAATAATTGAATTTTTCTGATCAATATTGGTGTCATGGAAGAGAAATAAAACACGAAGAGCTGCCACTTATTTTTTAAGTTTAAAATCTCCCTCGATGTTAATTTTTTATAACTGATTGACTTTCAGACCTGAAATAAAAATAATTCAAGCTCCATTTAAAGTCACTACTTTTCTACTATATTTATTATCACAGATAATAGCAAGATTTTAAACCCATAATAAAGATAAAACTTTTATTAATCCCTTCATAGGTGAGAACGGAAAAAAAATTAAAATTTTAAATACCATATAAAAATGAATATTCTTTAACTTATGGGAATTAAAGACAAATTTAATGTTTTAATAGACTTGTATAAATATATGAAATAACATTTTGGGGAGAGGGGTTGGATAGGTAGAATTTAAATCTTCTTGTTAAAAAACTCTTAACTTCTATTCTTACCCGAGAATCGGTTTGTGGTTATTGCTTTTAAAGTTTAACCAAAAAATTATTATAAATTTTTACGATAAATGGAGTAGTAATTTAATCTATATCATCTATATATACCATCTCTTTCCAAATAGAAGAAAAAGAAATTTTAATAAAGTTTTCAAAATTACCTTAATATATAGCATATATAAGGAGGCACTTTTTAGAAAACCAAATTTTATAGCCATGGCTTTGAAATTGAGATATTAAATTATTTTAATCACCATTTTTAAAATGCAAAAAAAAAAAATGCTACCTTAATTCACATAGTCAAAGTATCTTCAAGAAATCCTAATAAATAATAACATTAAAAGGATATCCAAAAATAAAAAATGTAATAAAAAAGTTCTATAAATATATTTATATACATTTATTTTGTTGAAATTGAGGAGTAATGATTGTTTTTGGTGAGATTTTATATTTTTTAGAGTGAAATATTTATGAATTCGAATTTTTTTTTAAGAAAAATTACATAAATAGATCACAAAAAGGATTGTATAAAAATGAGCTGCTAAGAATTCTACCTAAAATTTGAATATGGTAATCAAATATATATAAATAAAGTGAATAGAACTAAAGATACATTAGAGACTTTAAACTCAAATATCAAATTATTAGAGAAAAACGATCCTTTAATTTACAGAAACATAATGTATAAGAAAGAGAAGTTAAAAATACAATTTTTTTAATGTAATAAAAAGTTCTGGTTTAAACAAAAAAAGATCGGGTAATTAATTATAATAATATTAAAAATTAAATTCTTTACGTAGTTATCAATTAATGTGGGAAAAAGTAGTTGGTTAATGGATTTCTTGAATAGATGATTTTATCTTTTTAATCTGAATTTTTTAGTATTATTAATATAATTTGATTTAAAACCACGAGTGTAAAAAGACAATAAAAACGATAAATTATTACAAGAATTTCCTTGAGGCAATTCCATCGAGGTATGGAGCTCGAGTGGCAGAAGGGAGTTGAGAAAAAAAAATTTGAAAAATTTTCACTTTTTTTAATTATTTTAAACTAGCTATTGGAACTTTCAATTAAATTTTAAATTTATTTCCCGTAAAAAAAGATTATAAGGATTTTTTTAAAATTAGGCGAAAATTGGTGGATGGAACAGGGACACGGCACACGCTATATTTTATTTGTTATTTGGGCTGTCAGTATTTACTGAAAAATTTATAAAAGTATTGGTTAAAATCACGAGCAGGGGTTTGAATTGCGCGTAAAATGTTATTTTATTGATTATTTTGGCAAAAATTAATTATAATAAGAGGAAAGCTAATTTAAAATCAGGCTAAAAAAGGAGCTGA
>LSSL01003095.1:0-24866 GCA_001953115.1 Smittium mucronatum | reverse complement strand
AAAAAATAAATTTTACTAATCCAATTTGAATTTAATCAAAATAATCCAATTTGTTTAAAATATTTTAATTAATGTTAAACAAATTTTTGTTTAAAAATTAGTATAAATAAGCATAATAGGGTTTAAACAATCATATTAAAAATGATCCAATCAAATTTATTTATAGCTGAGTTATAAATTCATATTTATTAATAATATTTGTAATAGATTTATAATTTAATTCAAAAATATCAAATTTTAATAAGTTAATTATTTTCTATATTAAAGGTTCTCAAAATTTAATAAACATATTTTTTTTGTAGCTTATACTCTTTATACCTTTTAATATATAAATTAATCTCTTAATATAATGTTTTTATCAATAAAAAAAAATAATATATTATTATAAAATATTGATTTGCATATTAAAGAATGTATCATTATTGAAATATAGCTTTTTTTTGGAATTATTAAAACATTTAAAGAGACTATCACATAATTATTCTGAATAATAGTATTTTATAAACTAATATTATATCAAAATTAAGATAGCAAATAAATTATAATATTAGAGTATAAAAACCAAACACAGATCAAATTATTATTGGGAAAATTGACATTTAAACCTAAAAACATCGTTTATTTAAGATCACTAAATAAAAATAGACATTAATAGATCAAAAAATATTTCATAAAAATCTATGAAGTTTTTTTTCTTTGACACCGAAAACACAATATTATATGTATAAAATAAATTTCTTATATCGAAAAAATCCAAAAAAATCCAAAAAAATGTATAACTTGTATTAATTCAAAAAATCGTATAATTAATGTTAGATTTGGTTTTTCTTATGATTTTAAATCTAAAAAGTTGGCATATACTCAATTTTTGCCATTGTCTGATAATTTGTATATTCTAATGTCCTAGATAAAATTTTTATACATTTTTATCAATGAAAAGAAAATAATTTTATTTTTGACCATGATAAAAATATCTAATTACAGCATAAAAATCACTGAAATATTGATTCATAATACTTTTTTTATGTGAAAAAAAAAATATTAGTATTTTTATTATGACGAAAAATAGCCAAATAAAAGCTCTAGATTATCAATTAAAATTGGATTTATAAATGATCCAATTTTTTTTGAAAAAAAATAATGATTTTTAATATTTAACTTATATCATCCAATAAATAATATTTATAATTATTATTATTAAAGTAAAATAATTTCTGGATATAATTATATAATTTTTTTTCATAGAAATGCAAAAATTTGTGCACTTATCCAATTAAATTTTTTCAACTAATTTTTGCAAATTTTTTCCAGTGTTTTTACTAGCTTATTTTTTAAAAAATAAAATTATTAGCTATAATATCATTATATAATTTTTTATATAAATTTTGCAAAAAGCCATGTTAATTTTTAAATAATATTTTAAATTTAATTATTTATTGCATATCGAGAACTTGAAATAGTAGTTGTTACAGTTTTTAATACGTATAGCCAAGGTTAATTATATTTTTTAAATTTATCTTTGTTTAGAAAAATATCTATTATTATCAAATTTGGTTTATTATAATAAATAGTTGAAAATCTATATATAAATTTTTGGATAATGTTATTGATATGATGATTTATGCATAAAAATATTAAATTTTATAATTTATTATGCTTTAATAAAAAATAAAAAAAACTTGGTAAAATAATGCAAGAGTAAATTTTTTTTATGATTATTAATTATTATAGTAGGATATATATATATTTATTAGATATTTTCATATCTATAAAAATTAGTCTTATTTAAAATATAAAACTTTAGTATATGGATTTTGATTTAGGAAATTTACCCCTCAAAATTATAAAATTTTTTAATAATAATAAATTTATATAACGGTTAGATTCATAAATTTTCATGTATATTAATAAACGTAAAATAATTTTATTAAATAATCAAGTATTTTATTTTGTTTTTTAATAATAGATAGTTTAGAATGATGGATTCTTTATAGTTTTCCAAAATATTGGTATGATATATAAAGTTTTTTAAAATATTATGTGAAAATAAGCCTTAAATAACAAGGGAATTGATTACCATAAAATATTGGTAAATAAATTCTACTATAAATAAAAATTATTAGGAAGATTTAATGAAATTTAGTTATAAAAAATTTATTTGTTTTTATTAATATATTAATATTTTTTATATTAGAAAATTGGTTTGTAAATTTTCGATATTTTTTTAGCAGATGTATAAGAATAGTAAGATGAAATATTATTATTCACCAATAATTATCGAATTAATATTTTGAATTAAAATCCAAAGATACATTATATATTGTAAAATTTAAAATTTTCAAATTGAATTAAAATATATTAAGGCTAAAAATTATTTAATAAATTATCGAAAAATTGTGTCAAACCTACCTAATATAAATAAATTATAAATCTTTTTTAATTTTTATGGATCATTCATTTAATAAAGAATATTTTTGGTGATATAATTACTAGAATTATTAAAATTTCAAACTTTCAAAAATATAAATTTTCATTTTGAAATAATTTTCATTCGTGAAAATTAGTTTAATTTAAATATTTGAAAATAGAAAAAATATTTGATTATTTATATTATGAAAATTATATATACAATGAAAATATTATTATAAAAGGAGCATGTAGAGAAATCTAATTTTTTAATTAATAAAATTTATTTTTAAATTAAAAACCAAAAAATCACATTAATTTAATAATTGTATTATTAATTGGAAAATTTATAGATTCAAATTGCTGATTTTTACTCTTGAAAACCCAAGCTTGAATATGAACATTTTATATATTATATCATTTTATTTTAATTAATTAAAATAGCTCATGTATAGAAATTTATTTTTTTATAGTTTTAATATATAAAAAAATGGTGATTTAAATTTTTTTTTAGTAAATACAATATTCAGTTCTTAATTTATTATATTTTTCAAATAAAAAAATATAACTCAGCTTAAAATTTAATTAAAATAAATTTTAATTTTTTAAATATATATTTTTTTAATTTTATTAAAATTTTACTAATTTAAATGTATTTTATTTTATGAAAATAATATTTTTTTAATTCAAATATATAATGACAAATTCAAAAGATGGTTGTATTTTATTAGATTTAATAAAATAACATTGATGACAAACACTGAAATTATATATCCAGTTTTGAAATTTTAATTATTATATATTGAATAGATTAATTCCATCTAAATATAAAATTATATTACTCAATAAAAAATAATGTAAATTGGAACATTTATCCAAATTATTAAAAGTATAATAAATAGATATTTTTATTAAAGTGAGTGATTATGCCTATTCATAATAATCTATCATGGAATTATATAATAGATTATTTCACTTTCTAAGCGAAATGTTTACATATTTTTGCATATTATTAATTTTAGCTAACAATTCGATTATATATATTTTTAATTAACTATAAAGTATTAAAAGATTCATAATTGGAAATTTTTTTTTTATCTTCCAGCATAAATTATATGGTCTAAGTCACAAGATAATTATCCAAATTAGTACTCACCCTGAAATTATACTTTTTTATTTAAAAATACTAAAATAAATTGAGCTTCATTTTGCTTTCATTTGAATAATAAAAAAATATCAATGTTAAATAAGTTTCTAAAGAAAATTTTTATTGTATATAAATTAATATTATAGAATATCCTACTTTAAATAAATCAGAATTTATTTCTTATGCAAAAAAAATGTCCTCATCTAATTATAATCCTAATTTGACGTGCTGTAGCAATTACCAAACTCATAATATTAAATATTAAAAATATTTTCCATGAAGCGGTTAGAATCTTGGAAATAATCAGAACTATTTTTTTAATAATTTAAAATGACATTAGAAAAATCTATATCGTATGATAAATTTTCTGAAAAGTTAAAAAATAGATGTAGTCCTATTTTTATTAATAATTATTGTTTTCAGGGTGATTATTAAAAAGACATTTATTTTTATAAAGCACATAGATGCAGCTAATTTGTTGATATAAGTTATTATTTCTTTATTATAAATTCAACATATAGTTTTTTTTAATAATCAAATTATTGAAATTTAAAATATCAGGCAATAGATAGCTTCCAGGTACTTGCCTAATTTTAAAATGGGGAAATTGCAAAAATAGACAGCTATTCCAAAATAATTGAAAAAATAGACACACTTTTGAAAATAATTGCAAAAGCAGACAAAATTAAAAATATTTCCTAAAGTGGTTTGATTGAATCGATTGATTAATTATTCGGTGAATAAAAATTGATATCTAATCTTGGGCTTATTATTTGATAATACAAGCAAATCAGTATGCTTTAATTTTTTATATTGACTTTAATTTGCTCATCTCACTACACGTAAAAAAAAATTCCTAGTTACTTTCATTATAGATGTTAATTTATGGAAATCTAAATTGAATAGAAAAATGCAGAGCTGAAATTTATACTGAATCTAGTCCTAGATAGGAATATCGGTTTTGATTTTTCCATTTATTTTTAAATATTCCCAAAACCAGGATTTTATTTAAGTTTAGTTACAAATATTTAACTTTCATTAGCAATATACTGAATAAATTATTTCAAATTTAGAAAAAAAATTTAACATCAGCTTTTAAAATGCTTTTTCTCGAATAAAAAACATAAAACTATATTTAATGGTTAAACCTTGTATTTAAGAATTTCAAAATAATAACCATTAAATCTGATTTTTGTGGAGTATGTGGGGATATTTTTAGAAAAAAAAAAATTCTGTATAATTGATTAAAACTTAAAACTTCATATTAACCAAAAAGAGGTTTAAGACGATAAATTCCAATTTTTATATATTTAAATAGCCTAAAACCCTCTTGATCATAAATTTATACCGCAATCTAAATAATAACTCGAATTAATTTGATAGCCAAGGATGCTTTTAAATTCAAGCGGGTGAGATGAAAAAGACATTTTGATTTCTGAAAATTTATACATAATGATCAAAAGTTTTTCTACTTAAAATAAAAAGATAAAAATCATTTAATATATCATATACCCCTTTTCACTGATAATTTTAAATTCTCTATATTTTTAGTTTTATACCTATCAATTTTTTTTTTTAATACGCATTTAAGAACATTAAATTTATTAATATTTTTTTTTAAATTTATAAACTATTTATTCTATAAATATATATGTATGAAAATTTTAAACAAGATTAAGTTTTGAGGTGGTTACGATGTTGACTTTTATTTAAAAAGAACCGACCCTCATATATTCTACATCGAGATAATTCATATCACTTTATCTAATGTCTAACCAAATGTAGAGATTAAAAAAAAAATTTGACCCACGGTCTTTGATATGACACACTTTTTTTACATATTAAATTATATTTTTGATCAAATTTAGGTATAAAATCTGTATTTATACAGGAAAGATATAAAAGCAATAAGTAAACCCTTAATAATAAATAAGATTCTATGTAAAATAGAAAAATTCTTTATAGATAATATGTGAAAAGGGATCCATTAAAAATAAGAAATGTCAAATAATAATGGTAAATTAAATCATATTCCTCAATTATAAATTTCAGAATTAATTTTAGTTTATATATATATATGTTTTCTCGAGCATTAAATAACAGTTAATTATTTTAAAAATTCTTCGAAATGTTTACTGTTATTTTTAACACGTAAATTTTTTAGTATATATTATGATTATTTTTGTTGGAAATATTATTTATATTTTTCTAAAAGGATTAGGATATTTTTTTGTAAGTGATTATTTCTATATGCCTCTATCATATTTCATGAATATGATAAATTAGGATTCATAAAAAAACACCAAAGGATCCATATGCTGATTCAAATTTGAATTTACTGAAACTAGAAACCAATAGATGATTTTAAAAGAAAATCTAATTTGACTCTATATAGCCTAAATTCACTATAGATAGAACATGTAGCCAGTGGGGGTTATAAGTAATAATAAATTGAAAATTAATACTATTAAAATATCGAGTATATGAATATAATTCCTTTAATTTTTTTAAATATTTCTAAGTTACTTCCTTTAAGTTCACATTTCAGCTCAGTATTTTTCTATTCAATGTAGATTTCCATAAATTAACATCTAAAATGAAAGTAACTAGGAATTTTTTTTTACGTGTAGTGAGATGAGCAAATTAAAGTCAATATAAAAAATTAAAGCATATTGATTCGCTTGAATTATCAAATTATATGTCCAAGATTAGATATCAATTTTTATTCGCCGAATAATTAATCAATCGATTCAATCAAACCACTTTAGGAAATATTTTTAATTTTGTCTGCTTTTGCAATTATTTTCAAAAGTGTGTCTATTTTTTCAATTATTTTGGAAAAGCTGTCTATTTTTGCAAATATCCCTTTTAAAATATTCACATAAATTATATATATTAACAACAATTTAAGCTAAAATACTGAAAATTATAGTTTTCCTAGTAGAAATAAGTGAAAATAACGTAGTTTTTACCCTGAATGGAATTTAATACTTAGGAACTGAGCCAAATTAGTCTATTTAAGCGTTTTAGAAATTTTTTAGAAAAATGCAGAGTCAATTTATATATTTTCAAGAAGGTTCCAGATTATATATCTGGAGATTTGGAAAAGCTTTATAAAAATCTTATCTGTGATCAAATTAGGTAAATATTTTTCAGAAGCGAGAATAAAAAGTGTTGAAATATATAAGCTGAGAAGATAAGCTTTACTTTGTGAAACACGAAATATCTAAAAATTTAATTTATAAGATAATTCTAAAAAGAATTAGGTCATCTATTTTCTAAAATATCTGATTAAGTAGAAAAAAAAACATCTTCTCGATTATTTTTCCAAGAAAAGTTTTTAATGTAACATAGCTGGGTTTTGGGTGAGAAAATTTTTTTATCCCTGTTGGAAAGTTTTGTTTTAAATATTTAGCCTAAATCTAAAAATTTTTTAATAAAGTTGGAAAAGAATGGATATAATAACACACATTGATATGTGCCAACTTATTTTAAATAATTTAACATAAGCAAAAAATTTATAGTTGGAATTTCAAATTATGTCAAAAGTAAATTAATCTACTCAAATGAAAAATTATTTTTTACCTTGCAGGAAAAATGTCAAAGATAAGAATTTTTTTTGATCGAAATCTTCTCAACCATTGAGTACTTTCAATTTAAGTAGATATATAAATTTAATAGAATTAATAAGAGCTTCAGAGAATACAATGAAATGTACTGATAGACTCTTTTTTCTTACATTAATAAATGAAATAAATCCGTGGCATGATGTTATATGTAGCGCTAAAAAAATTTGAGCGTAAAAAATGAATCATATATAAAATTAATTGGAGGCAATTGGTAAGAAAAGTATAATAAACTTAGCCTTGGTTTCTTTAAAAAATATTATAAGAAGACCAGATAAAACAACCCAAAAAACATTTGAAAATTCGTTATAATTCTTTTTAGAAATTTTATTGATTATTTTTTGTTAAAAAACCTTCTTTTAATAGTTTATAAATGATTGGGAGTTTAGCTAAAAAAGAATTATGGTTAAAAAGTATAATTTTGAGAGGTATTTTTAATTTTCGTATTTCACTTTTAATCCTCTAAAATTATTTTGGGACCGTTTAATTGAATGGAAAAATATAAATTAAAAAAGTATTTAAAAAGCTACCTGCATTTTAACTGAATATATATATATTGGATTGCATACAAAACTTTTAATACTTCTATAGAATTTTTTTTTATTTATCATTTTGTTTTAAACACATTAATTTATTATACTAAAAATAATATATTGGTTTATTTTTCAAATTTTATTTAGTATTTAGCAGGATCAATACATAATAAAGTTTGAAAATTTACAATTTAAATAACGCAGATTCACTTTATCCTTAAATATTTTAGATTAAGTCGTAGATATTTCCATGAAAACAATAAAAATAATTCGGTAATGATTAGGACGAGTAAAAATCTTGATTTTTTTTTTATTAATGAAAATACATAATTTAATATTTGTAACGAGTATTTTTTTCAACATCAGTGTTCCAGTTTGATTTAATCATTAATAAATGAAAATTTAATATCCCAATACTGCAATTTTATTATTTATTAATTATTTATCCACTTCTAGCATGATTTATTATGAAAAAATCAGCATTTTAAATGGCATAAAAAAGATTTTTAAGCATATTTTTAGAAGAATATGAATTTTTTCGAAAAAATTTAATTAAAAACAAGTAAGCTTTTAGTCCAAACTTTTTTCTTTATTAAATAATAAATATAACTTATATATCATGTATGGTATAAACCGACGAAAATTATTTAATAATAATAATAGTTCTAAACCGTTTCATAAATTCATGTATAGTATTAAATGAAAAAAAAATTTCAAAGTTAAAATTTGATCTAAAATTTACCGAATTGTAAATTCTTTTTTTTATTTAAATATATCTGATAAGGATTTAATAATTTAAAAAAAGTTTATTCTATAAATGAAAAATTAAAATAATAATGCCAGTGTAGCCAATAAAAGGCTGAGAATTTTTTTTATCTAATATGAACAATGATAAAATTTAAACATATGATTCCAAAATTTAAAAAAAATTTCAGTATTAAGATCTTAATTATCCATTTATAAGAATATCTATTATTTAAATTAAAGTATAAAATAAAAAATTATTAATATTTGTTTATTTTTTTTAAATTTTAACCATCACTCACTACAAGAAAAGTATAAATTTAATGAATTTACCGAATTGAAATTTTATATTAATTTACACAAATTTGATTTGAATAGCTTTTTTTAATATTTTTTTAATATTTGAAAATTTATAAATTAATCTTTAGGATTATAAAATAGATAAATACTTGATTATAAAAATTTGCATTATAAAAAAACTAATAGACAATTATTTATAAATAAATATTTCATCAAATAAAATTTGATCTAATTGTTATATCTTTTCATTAAAATATTTATTATGATTGTGAATTTAGTGATTGGTTACATTTGAATAAGAATACTAAATTTATTTTTTAAAAGTATCAAAAATCAAAAATTTCTGAATAATAGGAAGTGGTTATTAATATATTATATTTTTAAAAAATTTATCATATTTCTGTTTTGAAAAAAAATTAATTATGACTAATTTGTTTATTATAATTATTTTCAATTTTTATATAATAATTTTATAATTTTTGGCGTTAATCAGTAGATAAAATTTGGGAAATTCCACGAATTCTGAGAAATATATACATAATTATTTTTTACCAGTAGATTTTGACGGCCATTTCAGAAATTTTCAGAAAAAAAATCTTGTGATAAAAACATAGGTTATTTTTTTGCTTTTGGTAAAAACTTAACTTATTATAAAATTTATTATCAATTAAATTTCATTCTTGTAATTTTTTCATCGTTTCAAAAAGATTTTAACATATAGATATATCTTTTTTTTACCTTTTTAAGACAAGTGGCTAAATTATAGCCATCTCAATATTATAATTTAAATATCCGGTCTATTTTAATATTTAATAATTTGGTAAATCTAACACTTTTTCAAACAGAAAAATATTATGAGAAAAATGAGATTTAGTTTATTTCTGGATCCCAAAGTAGTAAATTTTTTTTTTTTTTTCGGGCCAAAATGTTAATGAATAAAATAAAATTAAATTAAATTAAATAAAGTGAAATCCTAGTTTTTTGTGAGATTTTACAATAATTCGCGAAATGGAATGGGTGCTTAAAATAAAAATTGCAAAATTTTCCAGAGATTGTAATATATCTGTTTATTTTTGTTGTTTCCAAATTTTGTAGAAAAAAAGATTTAAAAGCCTTTAATTTCATCTTGAAAATATTTTTTTGATATTTTCTTAGTTTATATTACATTTATTAACTAATTTATATTATTCCAATATTTACATGAAATATTTTTGATCTTATTATATGAAAATTTCATTTTTACATTAAAATTATTTTGATTTTCTATAAAAAATTATAAATTATTTGAAAATTATCCAGGTATTTTTTTTCTCAAATTTAGGGCTTATAATTATAGTTTAATTACTATTGGTTATTTTCAAAAATAAAATTGTAAACACTTTTTAAGAAATTTTTGATATAAATTTTATTTTGATACAAAATCAGTGTTTTCGAATCGAAAAATTAAAATATAAAATCAATGGTTGAATAAAATTATTTAAACTAATTTGAGGTTTTTATTTTCAAAAAAAAAATTTTTTTGGTGTTTTTTGGTGTTTTTTTTTATTTTTTAATAAATTTTATTAATTGCATTCCAATAAAAGTATATTAGAATTTTAATATTAATTATTGTATTAGATTGGCATCAAGCACGAAATTCTCAGTATAAAAAATATCGCCTTTATCTCTTATAAAGAAATGATTTCAGCGACTTCTAACAGGGGATAATTAAATTAGTTGGGAGTATTTTTGCAATAACCAATATTTCAATGAATTTGATTATTATTTGTGATAAGAATTCTCTCTTTGAGACGTCTCAAAAATTTTCTAAAAAAAATTTACCATTGCAGAAATTAAAAAAATTATAATTGTAGGTCTCAAAATAGGGTGGATTTTTACTAAAAAAATTTGATATTATTTAAAATGCTTTTATTAATTCCGATATGTGAATTTCTTCTCCTGAAACTCAAAAAATTAAGAAAAAAGTTGTCGATCTTTATATTAGCTGCGTAAAAAGTCATTGGGAAATTAAAAATTAAATAATAAATATGGGAATCAATATTAGAGCTTAAATAAATAGGGTATATTGGGCAACTATATAATAATAGAAAGATATCTAGGTCTAATACTTCAAATATTTCTGGATTCTCTTCAAAAAATAAATATTTAAATACAATAGGAAATGAAATGACATATAAATGCAGTAACTCTATTGTTCCTGGAAAAATTTTATGTTATATTTTTTCTGGAATTTTAAATTGTGTATATAGCCTAAAATAATTTTTAATAAACTATTTTTTTATGTAGGATTAGAATTTTACTGAAAAATAAAAATTTAATAAATTATGCAAAAAAATCTGATATTTTACATATTTATGCTGCTTATAATTTATTTTCAATGGATACCCAATAATATTTATTGGACTTTTTGATATCATTGATTCTTTCTTTGTACTTAAATTAGAGTGGTGTCTAATGAATCATTGGAGAGATAATATTGTGCTACAAACTAATTAAGGAAGGAAGTTTGTAAAGACCATGGAATCTTAAATAAAACGCACGTAATATATCATTCCGCTCCCTCAATAACTCTTGCTATACATGATCTTGACCCCAGATGTATAAAAATTAATTTTTGGTCTCATTGATGCAAAAATGTTCAGGTGGATCTTAAATTTTTAACTATAAAGTTTGCTAAAGAAATTTTTGACGATGTAAAATTTCTTAAACTTTCAAGTTTAAAAGATAATTTTGGTGTATCAGCTGAATTTTTTTACATAAAATGATCGATGTTCAGAAACGTTGATTTTTTTGTCAAATTTTTTTGATAAAAACATATAAATCGAAAATGAAATTGGCACGATGAATTGAAACTGTAAGGGATTAGCACAAATAATTGATTGGAGAGATTTGGTCTCACATTTAAGAAAAAGCTGTTGAATTGGTAAAAATCAGAGATATTTAATTTCATTAATAAATGCATTGCGATAATACTGGATGTGCATTCAAAAATGAATCTCAACTTCACTTCGCCTGAAAAAATTAAATCCGAAGTGACATAAATCAATACGAATGTATTCAAATATAATTTATATTGATATTAATTACACTAGATACTTAGTCTCGATAGAAATTCTCGGTTCAGATTTTTTTAAAAAATATTTTATATTTATAAATTTAAGATGCAGCAAAGATTTAAAATAAAAATATAAATTTTATCAGTTTTTAATAACTTTAAAAACTGCATATAATTTATTCTCATTTGCCTAAGTTATTAAAGAGTAAAAAAATGGAAATACGTAAAAATTATCTTAATCTATGGATAAGCTTGACTTGATAAACTTTATTATTTTATGATTCGCAAAAAATATAGGAATTCAATATCGATTCAGAAAAATGCATCATTGAGACACGAATAATTTATTATATATATATTTTATTCAAAATTAACTAGTCCAAAGGTAAATCTAAGGATTATAAAGATATTTATTAGTTCCTATTTATAATATAAAAAATTAAATTAAGACTTTATTTTAAAACAGATATATGAATATAATAAAAAAATTTATGACAAGAAAAATTTATCATCATGTCCCAATCATAAATTTTTATTAATTAAGTATCTAAAAGTTTTGAGTGTGACCAGCTATTTGAAAATATTTTTTTCAGATTTAAGGTTTGAAGTAAATAAAAAATAATCCCAAAACTTAAGGCGACATTCAAGTTATGTATTATAATCTGTGCGTCATTCTGTATTAGATTTTTTTTTTGAAAAAAATATTGATTATAGTGATATAAAACTTCTTTTTTATAAAAGGAATTCATAAATAAAATTAGCAAACTTCGTTCATTAGACTTCCTAATTGATCCATAAGTAAATCTAAAAATTTAATTTTTAAATAATTTGAATAATTTGGCATTTAGATATCTGATATTTATAGAAAATGATTGAGAATGTTAGTTTATTGCTAAATAAATAATTTCGCATACCATTTGGATAGGATATTTTTTCCTTCTAGAAAGGTAACTGCGCTATTACATGCAAAATATATATACTATATTTGGAATCTAATCGTTTGTTATTTCATTTTAAAACTAGGATTTTATTTCAGTATATTCATCTCTTCAAAAAACTTATATATAATCTTTATTGAAAAAATAATATCAAACCGAAAACTAATTGCACTTTATGTTTAATAAAATCCGTAAATCAATAAAGAAAAATTTAAACATAATTAATTATCACGAAAATTACATTAAAATAATTGATCAATATATATATTATTTTGTTTTTATGAGGTATGCATGGGTTAATGTAAAATTATTCTTCAAGTCTTGTGGCTACATTGAAGAGTCTTAATATGATATCTCGTTCTATTGATGAAACTTTAAATAATTTTCTTTTTTTGCATTAACTTATTTATTTTTGGTGCTTATGATCGCACATATCTAATAATAATATATGATTTACGGACATTATTAGGTTTAATTGACGTTTTTTTAACGTAATTATACCCCGATTTAAAAAATCAGTGATCTATTTTTCATTCTATATGAATTATGAATTTAAAAATAGCTTTTAAATTTAAGATAGAACCGCAGATCTTTTTATTACACTCTCAAACGATTACATAAAGCTCAATATCAAAATTTACCATTAAAAACAAATGAGATATGCAAACGCAATTAATTCAGTTATTTCATTTTATACTTCAGTATTAACTAGTTAAAAATACCATGCATTAACTTTATCAATTTCGAAAAATCTGTATCATAATTCAGACTCTGAAATTAATCATCTGTCAAATTACATATTTTCAATCATCTTAAGAAAGTTTGTAATGATATGATTAATTTTACAGCAGTTTATTAACTATTATTATTGTTTTATCTGTTTTTAATATAGTATTAGCACTCCAAATGTTGTAGATTAAATGTTTTATAGGATTTTAGTAGCAATATAGTATGATTAAAATATAATTATCACATAGGTATTATATCCAGAATATTATAAAATTGTGTAATGTTATGATGATACATACAGATTTTAAAAATAATTTTTTTATACATATCATATAATTTTTGCATTTACTTTATTATTATTATTATTTTAACAATAACTGTGCTAAAAATAAAAGATTTTTTATAAGACTTTAAATATTATTATAATATTTCTATTTGGTAATTTTATTGTTTTAAATTAAACTTTATAAAAAAAAAAGTTAATTCATATAATTTTTAGAATTTAGAATTTCATAATATTTTTTATAATGGGTGAATATTTATTTTAAAGAATTTTAGATTTATAAATTATTAAATCAGTATTTGATATTTAATTTTATAAAATAAACCATGTAAACTTTGAAATTTAAAAAATTATAGATTAAGTTATAAAACTCATATATGATTTTTTTTAATTCAAAATTTTTTAAGTTTAATTATTATAAAAACTATTCTTTACCATCCTAAAAATTTTCAATTTATAGACTAACGATTTTCAAAGTATCATCACAAAATTAAACAACATAGAGTTAAATAATTGAGAATTTTTAATCTTTTAATCAACATAATATATTTTTTTATAATTAAAATTAGGAATAAAATTATCTAATTTCTAAGTCGTATATCAATAGATAATTTTTTTTGCATGAAAAAATTTAAACATCATATAATTATTTATTTTAGAGCTTAAATATTGCTCTAATGTTTTTTTTTAATTTAATAAATAATTACAGAAAAAACTTAAGATAAAGCCCAAATTTATATTTTTTATTTAGCCTACTTATGCTCAATAATTGAAATTGAAAAAAATAATTGATAAAAATAGAATTTTTGATGGTTATAAATGGATAGTAAATTTTGCAATATATACTAATTTTGTATTTAATTCATATAATTGGTTATAATACGTTTATTTAAATGTAATTTAAACTTATAGTTATTATGAAAATGTTGAATAGTATTATGTTTTACCTATTCATTATTGAATTTAAAAATATTTCCTAGATACTAAGTACATTAACCTATTATATTTTACAAAAGTTCTAATACTTTTGAAATTTAGTGATCTGAAATCGAAACTCAAGAATATTTTAGCGTCCGAATTCAGTACTAAAATTTCTTTGAAAATGTAAGGGTTAAAGTATCAGATTTTTTTTAAAAAATAACATAATATAATATAATATAATATAATATAAACCGTCCGTTATTCCAGTTTTCTTGGATTATTTATCATAGTTTAGAGCTAGGTTAAGGCGACTGGGTGGTAATTGTTGTATCTGGAATTTTCATATAAAAATAATTTTTATTAAATTCAACTAAAAATATTACTATGCCTCATTGGCTAGATTCAATTATCTTGCTTTAGAGTTTATTAGATTTTGAATCAATTTTTCTTTTTTTTTTGTGCTATTACTGATATTATTTGTCAAACATGCCTTTGCTTGCCCAAAATACGTGAATAATAACATCAATTTATGTAGCCCCAGATCAATTATCTCGAGTTGATAATTATTTTTTTGTCTTAGGTACTTTTTTTTGATTCTTATGTTATAAGTCACATAATTTTGTTAATTTTTGTGCTAATATGTTTCGCATCAATGTTATACTGCGGTCCTTGAGACTCCTTATGAGATGAGATATTGAATCATCTTCGAGTAAAAGAAGTGGCTTTATGCATAAATAATTTCGACAACAAGCTTTTTGTAGGCCTTATTAGTTTCAAACGAATATATATTTTTGTCAAAATGTATATTAATTACAGAATTTTTTTCAATTAGCTTGTCTCTGCGTTTATTTTTTGGTTCAAAATTGATAAAATTGATATAATTTAAATATTTATTTCTGTCTTATATCCTCTAATGTCACTTTTTCTGAGATAGCCGCAGATTTCTATTATTCAGAATAATTTTTTTGCCAAGATATACTTTGACATTCTGTAATTGGGCTCAAATTTCTTGATGATATCGATGATTATACTGATTCCATAAAGAATTTTTTCAAAGGATCTGAAATTTGATTTATATAATTGATTTATATATTCTTTGACTAGTGGATCGTCATTTAATGAAGCTCAATAACTGCATAATTCAATAATGGAAGATTTGTAGTTATTGACTGTTCCGAATCTCCAAATTAGCATTTTCTGTTGAAGTTTTAAATATTTTAAAACTTCAAATACTGTTAAAAAACCTATTTTATTAAGAAAATTCACTATAAAATCTAATTAAAAATATATATGAATTAAACTGTCAGTAATTATATTTTTATAAATTGATAAATTGAGAGCATACAGTAATATCATAAGTAAATCAACTAAAAATAATGTAAAAATTAATGATTGTAATGTTTTAAAATCCGATAAATTAGAAAAAAAGCTTTTTTTTCTCAATATATCCTAATTTATGAATAATATAACATATTATTAGCATACAAGTTAAGACGTAATAATATTGAATTTTTATTTATTAACTGAAAAATGTAGTAAGAAAACTAAAAAAATCTTTATTCAATGGACCTATCAATTCAAAATAGCTTCTCATGGAAAAAATTCCAATAGTTTAAATATTAAATTACCCCCTAAAATATGTTTCACGATAAATAGCTCTATTATTTAATTTAGCTTTATAAGATGAATTAATTTTCTTTATTTGTGACTTTTTTTTTTCAATTATTTTATCGCTTGATCCATTGTTGATTTTTGCATACAATTAATTTGAAGATTCATTCGATAACCTGAGTTTTATTATTCATCAATTTTTCATTTTATAAAAATTTTCCAAGAATTTATTTTTTATAAATTCTAAATTGGACATGGTAGTTTTTACACTCTTTGTTAAATTGAATTTAATTTATTAACATCTGAAAAATAGTAATTTTAAGACTTAAAATGATTTAAATAAGAAATTCAAAATATATAAAATAATATTATCACAAGGATATTACTTATACCATTTATGATTAAAAATATCTTGACCCTATTAATTATTTACCAGTCATAAAAAAGGTTTAAAGATTAGTTAATCATTACTAAACCTATATAGCTTAGATTTATCAGATATTTGAGTTCATTTATTAATATCTCTAATTGATAAATAAAGTTTTGAGCAGCCTCCTAAATTAGGAATATTAGAAAATATATATTGGGTAATTTTGAATAAAACTTAACTAAAACACAAGAAAAGACAATAAACAGGGTTATTTAAAGGTTCGCCAATCTATAAAAATTTATTTTCAAAAGATATTACATATTACAACTACTTCGATAGTAATTTACTTCTATTCATCACTTTATCACTCTTTTGGTACATCTCAAAGTTATATTATCTCCTAAAAAAACTAAAAAATATTAGCTTTAGAACTGAAAAATTCATAAATAAACGCATTCATTAAAATAAATATATAAAATATAACCAAAATATATTTAAAAAATTAAAATATAACCAGTTATTATAGAAGACCGCTAATAATCTTTTTCCACGAAATAACTAATATATAAAAAATAATTGTAATTCAATTGAACACAAATTTTTTACTAAAATAACAGAAAATATAAATTGACTATCCTAACCTGAAAAAAGATATTTTAAACAAGATAAAAAGCAACAAAGACTTTCATGAACATCAAATATTCTATCAACCTAAAAGAAAAAATGCTATTGTCAAATTGATTTGAGAAAAAAATTGTATTGTATTGTATAGATAAACTAAATTTAAAGTTAAGAACTGATATCTTTTTTGTGATAGTGAATTATTCTATTTAGTTAAATTAAATTTAATGTAAAAATAATAAAATTTCCATAAATTTTTTTTAAATCATAAGATAAAATAAAATATTATATAGCTATTTAAAAACATATATTTTATTTACATTTAGGTTTTTCTAAAAAAATTAAAAGTAAATTCAGTCATTTATCTGTATTATTTTTTTTGTACCTTTAATCACTCATGGATATTTTATGTTAATTAATGCCTAAATTTTTTATTAAATGATAAAGTATTTATTCGTTTTATTGAGGATAATAAATAATTTTCAAAAAATGATTGTTTTGACATATTAAATATCAATTTTGGCTCAAAAGAATCTTATGTTGAATTAATATAATAATCACACATTAGGTTTGAAATTAAATCAATAAACATTAATTTCAATTATTAAATATAATTTTTGAACTTCTCTAAAACACATTAAAACTATTAGAAATTTATTTTTTATTTTACCAAAAAAATAAATGTTTTTTTAAATACATTAATTAATATTTTGTATAAGAGGTTAAACCAAAATATATTATTTTTGGAAAATCTAACGCTGATGAATTATTTGAGAAAAATAGCTACTAGCTTTTTATAAAGTTTCAATAAAGATGAAAATGCTTAAACTATATTAAATTATGAGTAATTATAAATTATAGTTAATAACAGCTTTTTTTGGTATTAAAAAATATAAAAAGAAACGGTATCAATTTAAAGTTATTTTTAGAATTTTTCTTATTATATATAATGAATTTTAATTGATTTTTCTGTATTTAATAATAAGCTTATAGCATTATACCCTTACAAAATTAATTTAAAATCACAATAACTTCTCCATTTTCATTGATAACGTATAAGAATATAGAATCTATTTGAAACAAATATTTAGTGATTACTTTTATAAAAAAATCTTAGATTGAACTTATAAATTTCAAATGTCCTACCTATAGAGTATATTAAAAGTGTTTATTTTAGATCCAGACTTTTCAACATTAAATCATCTTGTGTTTTTAAATTTCAAAGAAAAAATAAATATTTCATGTATGAAAAAAAAATGATTTTTTTTATTCAAAGTCTTTAATGGAATTTGTCCCGATTATTATAAAAAAATAACTCATAAAATTTATTGAGCTGTAATATTTATTTATTTTGAATGTATTAAATATTTATATTCTAAAATAAATCAAAAAAAGCTGTTATATTATTAATATTCTTTATAAAATTCATAAAGATATAAACAATAATGATTATTTTAAAAAAAACACATTAGTAATGAATTCAAAAAAATTAAAAATTTAACTTTTTAACGATTTTAATTTAATATATAGTAAAAAAAACGTCTAATTTTTTTCTATTAAAAATTTCATATTCATATTGAATCTCACGAATAAAAAAATGCACATGATGAATGCATTATTGTTAAAGCTCAATAAAGGATGGAAATTAAAATAAATTAAAAACGAGCATCAGTTATTTAAAATAAATTATGAGTTTGATTGGTTCGTATAATGGATGAGATTATATTATTATTTATTAAATTAATTAAATCTAATATTAGCGTTAAATTCTTCGATTTAGATACGGTTTTTTTGTTTAAACCTGTTACAATCTTTTATAAAGCGCTTAAATTTTATTTTATATCATAAATGTTTTAAAAAAAAAAGATAATTTAATCCTATAAATCTACATAACACTTATATTAAAATCTTTCGATGATTATAATAATTAAAATCAATATGAAATCCAAACTAAATATATTATTATTTATATAAACTATTAATATTCTAAATTAAAAAAAAATGCTTATGGTTACATAATGAAAGGAAATTATTTGAAAATTTTTCATAACCCATAAATTTATATGTATTGTGACATATTATTATTAAATTTTATCGAAAGAATATGTTTTAAAATTTATAATATTAAATTTTTGTTTGTCCTGTGAAAAGCATGTGTAAAAGATGTAAAATTTCTTATTTTAAATAATTAAATTTATAAATTTTTTTTATCATTATATTTTTAATATATATATGCTGATATAATTTGGTTTAAAATAGATTATAAATTATAATATCATTTATGAAGAAAATTTTCTAAATTCATGAAAGATTTAATAAAATTACATCAATTTTTTCTAATCTTTTACTAAAAATAATATTCCGAAAATAATCGAATAATTTTCACTAGGTTTAAATAAAAATAATTCATTTTTTTAAAGAATTATAATAAAAATAAATTCATTATTATCATAGATAATTATACCAGATCTCATAAATGGACATCTTTTTATTATAGTTGATTTTTACAAATTAGTTATTACATTTAAAAAAATGATAATAATATAGAACAATAAAAATCAATGATATTATTTAAAATTCAGCCGTCTCTCATATGATTCTTTTATAAAATTACTACGGATATAGGTTAAAAAATAAAAAAGAACAAATTATATTTTTTATATAAAAATAAATAGATTTAATGTTAATTTAAATTTTCTATATAAAAATAAATAGATTTAATGTTAATTTAAATTTTCTATATAAAAATAAATAGATTTAATGTTAATTTAAATTTTTAATATAATATCAAGCATTTTGCTTTTTTCCTAATAAATTAAATATTTTCAGTTATAGTTAATAAATATCAAAAAATAAATATGATTAAATAAAAATATGTTGCTATTTGTGAAAATATTATAATTCCATACCAAGGCTCGATCATGTAACTTTTTTTATTTATTATTATAGCGATATTTAAAAAATAATTAGTTTCTCAGAATTGACCTTTTTACTTTTATTATAATAATAAATTAATGATTATTAATTGATAAAATTAAATCGTGTTGAAAAGAATAAATATAGACTAATTTATTAAAAAATTATACCGATCAATTAGTAAAATTCATTAGAAAAGCAAGAAGAGTCTAAAAGATATTGTATCC
Source organism: Smittium mucronatum (assembly GCA_001953115.1). Lineage (NCBI taxonomy): Eukaryota > Fungi > Kickxellomycota > Harpellomycetes > Harpellales > Legeriomycetaceae > Smittium > Smittium mucronatum. The sequence goes on along the minus strand of LSSL01003095.1, from coordinate 4,439 downwards.
TGAAAGATTATAATAATTAGAATAGATATAAAAATATACCTTAAATATGAACGCTTACTCTTATCATGTATATAATAATTTTGAACATTATTATTAGATATAATCATAATTTTTTTAAATATAATCATAATTTTTTTAAATATTTTTCATATCGTTATAAATTTAAAATAATTTCATAAGTGTGAAGTGAAATTTAATTCTCTGCAGACTAATCGTATTGAAATATAGCAGCATACCTTTTTATAATAAATTTAAAAATATATATAATTTACGATAATTATTAACAAAAAAATTATTTAATAATTATACTCAACGATTTTTAGATTAAATAGTTCCATCAACTATTATTTACCAATATTTATAAATAAATAAAAATTAAATAAAATTGATTAATTTTTTATGATTTTAAAAAACTATAATAAATTTTTTATTTAAATTGATATATAAGAACGCTAATTTTGGAAATATATTAGAGTGATAATACAGTCAAATAATTAAAAAAATTTGCTCAATAAAATTATTATTGTATAGTTATTATCATAAGTTACTGTATATTTTCTAAATTTTTATAATGAACGATCATCTTGATTGAGTTATTATTCATTATTTAATTACCTAATATCTAATCTTATACAAATCTGTAATGAGCCAAATGAATTTAAAAACCTGGCCCCTAATTATTGAATCAATAATATTATTATATAGGCCCCCATCTCTTAAAACAATATATAAACTCAGAGCTTAGCCTTTGGGAAAAGACATGGCTTTTCAAATTTTATTCCCTCAATCTTAGTTCATAAATTGCATATACTTTCATACATTAATATATCCTTGGTTCTTTTTTACAGCAAATAAAATATCTATAATAGGTCCTTGAAAAAATCTATGATAATTATTTTTCTCTAAAAAACAATACAATAATATTTAAAAGTTTAGAGTAGTGAAAATAAACAATATTCTGTTTAAAAAATTTTCAAGTATTTATAGCATTTTTATTCTTAACTTTAAGTATTAGCTTTAGTAATTATTTTTACAATCACTTGACTAGTATGTTTTTTTAAATCAAAAATATCTATTTTGTTTAATTATAACATTTATGACTCGATAATTATAAATTTTTAAATATTATACTCAATATCAGAGGTATATCTTAGTGGGATAATAAAAATATTTATTGTTCAATAATCTAAAATAAATCAAACTCAATCATATAAATATATAAATGTAAGGAAACCTACGACGAATTGCGCTATCTAAGTAAAATATACAGTTAATTGAAATAAATATTTTACCAGTTAATCTTGGAATATGAACCACATATATTTAACAATAAACGAAGTATATATATCTACGATGTCATAGAGGTTATCATTCCTATCTCAGAGTTGGCCTCAAACTTAATATCATCAAATATGATACCGTCATGGTCACAGTGCAGGTCCTTCAACTGCTCAGTGTGCTTGAGAATAGTGGGTGCTAATAGAGAGTTTTTACAAACGCAGTTTAACCCAATCTATTGCCCCCATGCATCCACTTTAACCTTTTATCTGGATTCCAGAATGAAACCAAGGGCAGCTCCCAAAATTTACAGTTCGAATTACTATAAATTTTCTTGCTCTTCCTTTTGATGTAACTGACCCCCTGTCGTAGACCAGAGGGGTTTTCACCAAATAACGACCCATTTTATAGTCATTCATGACTATTTCCATGGCCTCTTCGAAGTCAGGGGCATTTACGAACCTCTGGACCGCATTAATTACTATTCTGTGGTACTCCGACTCGTCAATGTTTGTGATAAAGTCTAAGAGTTTTATCACATAACCAGAGACAGCCGAAGCACTTTCACAAGTCCCATATTCCCCATGATAACCTCCAATGTCAAAATATCTTGCACTTTTGACATTGAGTTTATTTTTAGACTTCAAATATACATGTACATGTGGATGCCCAGCCTATTGGGATTCCACAGCAATGATATATTTCGTCATTTCAAAAGGCTTTTTTCATTAACTCATCGTAAACCTCTTGCTTTGTCAATGGGCAGTTGGGATACATGAGGAAGAAACTCTTCGCAGAAAGTCTGAATGTTCCATCAGAGCCTCTGGTTGGAGGCCTTGTTGGAACAACGGGAGAAGCTTGGGGTGGACGGATTGTCCTATTCCTGTATCTGTTCAAAACTGTCCTGTCCTGTATCCGAGATCCAACAATGTAGTATGAGATAGGTGGTTCAGCAGGAGGAGCAGGAAGGCATGATCTTTCTCGGGCAGGACGGTTCACAGCATCCCCAGGTTGGATAAAAATGCGATCAGAATCCTGATCTGGAGGTAGACCAAGATGCTGAGGGGGGAGGAACTGTTGCTCATCGGTCTGAGCTGATAGAACAGGACGAACAGGACGAACGGGAACAGAAGAAGAGGAAGAAAAATCAGGATGAACAGGAAGAACAAAACCAGAAGAAAATGGAAGGACAGGTAAGGGGGAAGGTGAGAGTGACTGTGCTGGGGACTGGAGGGACGATCTTTGAGGGCGGGGAACGTATTGAATAATCCTGGGGCCTGGTCAAGATGAACTGAAATCTCGACCGTGAGAACGTCAGAAGAATTAATCGGAGGAGAGAAGGAAACAGCTGAAAAGAATACAGGCGAATTGAAGTTGTCACCAGGATAAGGTATCGGAGACAAAAAAGTCCTAGACACAGGAGCAGCAGAAAAGGTGGAGGACTGTAAGAGCTGAGAGGGAGCAGGAGAGGGCAGATAAGCGGAAGAGGACAGACTAGGAAAAGTCCTATTATTCTGATTTAAAGGCCGGGCAGGAGAAGCAGAAAGCTTATTAAAAAACTGGCTAAACGAAGGAGCGGGTTTGGGACGGGCAGACAAAGCAGGCACGGATTTATTCTGCTTTTTAGCTGGAACAGGGGGAGAGGAAGGAGAAGGAGAAGCAAACGAAATATTTTTGTTCGATGGTTCAAGATCAGAAAAATTATAAATTTCCTGATAATGAGAATCAGGAAGAGCGTTAGATGGAGCAGAAGGAACAGGGAAAGAAGCGACGGGGACCGATGGAACAGGAACAGCGGAGAGAGATTCCGAGTCAGAATCCGATAAAACTATCGGATCTTCTGCAGTGGCTGATACGAAAGCAGAGACAGAAACGGAGAAAGAAATATTTGAGCCTTGTGAGGCAAAAATATCCCTGTAGGCGTCAAACGCCGAGTTAAAAACTTGGCTGCTGGCAGAGACTGAAAATCAGGAGAAGAACGAGAAGAAGCAATGTCAAGAGCAGCCACACCTGAACTAATGAAACACACCCACAGAGTGGATCTAAAGTAGATTTTCCGGAAGATGGCAAGCTAATATTATAATGAGACAGTATAAGACATTGCCATATTTATAGAATATTCTATTAATGAGAAAATAACCGCATTATTTTAACCGAGTCGTTAAAAGAAATAATGGTGGCTGAATGTGTAAATAAATCATAAATTTATAAAATCTAGTCGTATTATATAATAATTTTTAATATTATATTATAATCACGACATTATTTAATCTATTTTTTAAAATAATATTATCTTAGACCTCACTTTTACTTTTTTATTTATTTTCATTAATAGTATATTTTTTATTAACTTTTTCTTTACTATTCCTTTAATTGATGAATTCATACTTAATTAAGTTTTTTGGTAAATTATCCAAATTTAAAATTAATAATAAAACCAAACTCATTTTAATTAAACCTAATTTTATAAAATGTCAAATATTTTTTTTTAAAATTTCAAATGTATCGAAAAATTTATAAGAATGATTATTCAATGCAACTTATAAAATTTGAAAAAAGTAAGTTCACAATTGAAAAGTTCAAACAAAATCATACATTCTAAACTGTTTAAACTAATATGTGTAAAATATTCAGATAATATGTTTGAATTAATTTGTTATTGACGATTACAAAAAATAAATATTTAAATTTCATTCCCTTCGGACAAGAAATTTTTAACAAGTTGAGAATTTTTTTTCATTTTTAGTATCAGGAATTTTGTGTAATATTTATGACAATATTGAAGAATAGATAATATTATAATTATAAAAAATAATAAAAAAATGTTTCAATAAGGTTTTTTTTTAATTTAATGCGCAATTTCAACAAATTTTGAAAATTTAATGTTTTTCAATTTTGTTTGTAACAATAGATTATTCAATATGTTTTTCAATCATCGAAAGCATTTAAATTTAAATCTGAGACTAAATCTCATGATTTTTGAAAATAAAATCCTATTTAATTTCCAATAATACAAAAAAATTAAAATTTCAAACTATGATTTCGATCTTTTTATAATTTAAATGAGAATTTATTATTAATAAAATATTTACTCTAAAAAAAAGGAAATTCACAAAAATTAGAAAAGTCTACTTCCTGAAATCTATTTCTTAGATACTATA
>LSSL01003093.1:0-21291 GCA_001953115.1 Smittium mucronatum | reverse complement strand
GTATTTCTTATCGATTTGAGCCAATTTGGTAGCTATTATTTTGGATAGTAGCTTCGAAAGGGTTGGAATCAGCGAAATTCCCCTATAGTTATCGGGGTCTTTCATATCTCCTTTTTTAGATATCGGTACTACTATACTAGTGTTCATATTAGTTGGGATTTCCCCAGAATCGTACATTATATTGACAATTTAAAAATATTTTTTGTCTTTTTTGACTCTGGAATTTTTTCGGAGATCACCAGTTTCCATACCTCACTGGGTATTCCATCAGAGCCAGGAGCCTTGTTATTAGGTGTATCACTTAATGCTGCGATGATATCAGAACATTTGATACTAGTGTCGCACTCTGGGAAATAGTTGCAGTCGGTAATTAGCAGTGATTCCCACTTAGTGGCACTGCGGCTATTCCCAGTAGAACCATTGGCCAATTCGCCAAATGGCCTTTTATTTGCTGTTTTCATTTTTTTTTCTAAGATAGATTAAATTTTACGATTAAGAAAATTTCATCCTTATTGGAATTGTTTATGTTTCAGTGTGAAACTCAAGAATTCGTTGAAATTTTCCAGAAAAAAATATATGAAAAAATATAAAAATTAATAGTACTATATTCATAATAATCCCTCGTTGACTTACTTTCCTTACAAGTAAAGTCATTTTTTTTCGAGATCTAATTCTGTGTTGATAAATATAAACTCAAAAAAACAAAATTGTACTTAAAAAACGTTTAAAATATGAACTTTGATAAAAAAGACACTAACAAGTAAGTAAATGTATCTAATATAACTAGAAAGTTGAGTTACGATTCATGGAGATTAATGGTGATAGACTTAGAATTTTGATTGAATGCATTCATTGTGATCATCACCGGGCCTTCAGAAATTACACGTTGTAAATCAACGTTGATAAAAGACATTTCCTCAGCAGTCAAATTAAAGTTGTAAGTGACTGAAGCTCCAGGAGCAATTTTCTGTTTATCGAAAGCTCTGAGGCGATAAAGCTCTGGAGAATATCCTCTTCTAGTGATTTGAGTTGTGAACATGAGTACTGGCTCAGATTGTTCCCAGACACCGTTATTAGTAGCGGTAATGGAAACAGAAATAGGAGAGCCAGAGACTAGATCAGTGTTGCTGACAGTTATATTAGAATAAGTAATATTGTTATAACCCATGCCTTGTCCGAAAGCAAATTCAGGATCGTATTCGTTCCAAATAGGGGTATAGTATTGAGTGGAGGCCTGGTAGTCCATCTTTGGGTAGGTGTATGGCATACGCCCTGAGGGGCTATATTGTCCGTAGAGAACTTCCGCTACTGGAATACCACCGTAGGGTCCAGGCAAACCGACGTTAATTATTCCACTAGCGTATGAAGATAGTTTACCAAGAGAGAAAGGTCTGTTCTGAACTAAAGCCAATACGATAGGAGTTTCTGTATTCTTGTAAACACTCTCAACTAGATCATACTGATCCTGTGCCATTCTCAGGGTATCAATGTTCCCGAGACCTTCAGCTGAAGGCTTTTCACCTAGGAAAAAGACAACTTTATCAGCTCCTCTTGCAGCTTTGACAACATCATCATATCCATCAGCTCTGTATCCGGAAATATTGTAAGCTTGGATGTAGGTAGGTGTTAAGCCGGTTACGTTGGAGACACCAGCCATTACTGACTCACCATAGCCATCATATACAGTGTCACCCTCGTAGGCATTGGTACCCTGCCAATGAATGGCCCAAGCACCAGCAATGTAATTGATAGAATTGAAAGCAGGGCCCACGAATAAAACATTTTCTGTGGTATTTAGAGGCAAAACTTGCTTATCATTCTTGAGAAGGACCAGTGATTCAAGAGCAGAATTGCGAGCGAGGTCAACATCCTGTTTGGAACCTACAGTGTCAATCAAAGAGGTATCGGAGTAAGGCTGCGAGAAGAGACCCAAATCTTTCTTGAGTTGGAGGATGCGTCCTACAGATTCGTTGACTCTATCAATAGAGATCTTACCAGCGTTTACAAGATTCATAGTGCTGTTGGCATACAAAATATCATCAGCAGTCATAGACATATCGATAGATGATTTGTTTAGAGTTTGATAAACAGAATCTTCAACGTCAAAAGCAGAATGGTATTGGTTCCATTGTGAATTAACCTCACCCCAATCAGTTACCAACATACCTTTGAAGCCAAGTTCATTTCTGAGTAAATCTACAAGAATTTTCTCAGAAAGTACAGTGTTTTGGCCATTTAAAAGACCGTAATCTTCCATAACAGTTGCACTACCGCCATCAATAGCTCTTTTAAAAGGGGGAACAAAATATTCCATCAAAACGTTCCACGGAATGTTAGGATGATCGCGATCTTTTCCATTTGTTGGAGCAGTGTAAGCAATGAAATGCTTTACACACGCAGCTACTCTGCTTCTATCATTTTTGTAATCTCCTTGGAGACCCTTGATATCGTGATAGACCATTTCTCCAACAAGATAAGGATCCTCTCCAAAATTTTCAAAGTTTCGAGACCAAAGTTTATTTCTGTTGATTCCAGCCAAGGGTGAGAAGGCCCAGTGAACACCAGCAGCACGAGTATCTTTGGCACCAACACGACCAGCATTATAGGCATTAACTGGGTTAAAAGTTGCAGCGGTATTTACAGGAGCAGGGAAGATTGTGGCACCCTTGATGTAGTTGGCACCTCTAATAGTATCAACACCCCAAATGAGAGGAATTTTCGATCCCATTCTCAGTGCGATACTTTGCATAGTGTTAGTAAAATTGGCAAATCTTTGAGGTGAATTGATATCCCATCTTCCACCTTGGTTTTGGGGAGCTTCAAGAACTGAACCTATTTTCCATTTATCAATCATAATCTCAGCTGCAGTAATATTAATCAAACCATCACAACCAAGGAACTGTCCTATTTCCAATTGAACCAACTGACCGGCCTTCTCTTCTAGAGTTAAAGAGTCCAATAGAGCCTGAACATCAGCGTCTAATGTGGCTGAAGGGCCAATATCAACAGATTCGTCATATTGTGGTAAAGAATAAGTAGGGACTGAGGCTGGTCTCATTGGATCGTAATCCTGTAAGGGGAAAAAGTTAGGGAGGCAGACCACTCCATTCTGTTTTCTTACATCAACAACATCAATAACGGGTTGGGAACCTACATCAATATTGAGCAATGTTGAATTAGCTGCTAGGGTTAAGGAAGCACTGGAGGCAGCGGCCAAGTAGTAGAATAAAGTGCTACACTTCATCTGGAACTATTATAAATTAAATATCGAGATATTGTTATAATAAAAATTAGAATACTAATCCCTGTAAATAAAAACCGATTGAATTGGTGATAATTAGGTGAAAGAGAATATTATAATGCAGCCAGACAATTATTCGAGAGAATCTAATAGTATTTATATATAAACAAATTTTTCAGCATCAGAAGGTAGCTGGGGAATGTATAGATAACTTTACTTTTTTAAACATAAATTATTTTTTTGCATCCGTACACTCGCAAAATTAAATCTCCTTGTTGCATATTAGTAGATGTTAAATAATGAAAAAAAAAAACGCAAGATCTTTTTTTCTTTTTTTTGGAAACAATTTAGCCATTTTTCGATGGAAACTCACAAATTTTCAAATCTTCCGGAGAGCTATAATTAATCCGATTTGTTATATTTTAACAGAGCCTATAATTGAATATTAAAAATTTATATAGTAAAATACAACTTTTTTAAGAATAACAGGAAATGATATGAGTGCTATCCAATAAAAAACAGTACATTTTGATATTTCCTGCCTTAAAGAACTAAAACTAAATACTTTGTTTAGCTTGGTATATTTATCCTTATTGTTTAAGCATTGATATAATTTCCCCTAAAAGATAATCAAAATTCTTTTTTATAAGAAAAGGTTGACATTATTCTTTATATCTCCCCCCTAAAAAGATGGTAGTACTAGAGAATAAAATGAACTTTTGTTATAAGCTAAAAAATTGATAGATCTTGTTTCAACATTGAATATTTATCCGGGTCTGTATGCGCATCGAATACCAAAATATATTCGTTTCGGTTTATGAACTTATTTTCCGTGTATTTAATTACAATTATAATTCCCAGGGATATCTAAGAATAACTAGACTGCTTATTCATAGATAATAGCAAAATCGAATACCTATTTGTACAACTGTAACATAACGGTATAAATAAATTCATGATTTAATGGGTTATATTTCTTTAAAACATTTTCACAAACTTAATTTAAATTTTTTATTAAGGGATATAAGTTAGGGGTTGTGTGATAAACATACAGTAATTTTATTGAATGGAGGAGGTTAAAGAGATACCAAAAGAGCGAAATGTTTTATTGCAATTGATACACTCTCAAAAAAGTCACTTGGGCGACTCTACTCATATTTCTTATATCAATTAATATGATAAGTTAATCCTTTCAGGGCCTTCGTGGCAAATATGGATCAAAACTCTGTAAACAGAAGCATTTAATTATAAATCTGCGCTACTAAATAGATTAGTTTTATTATTAGCGAATAGAAAATAAAGAAAAACCAATAGAGTTATGTGTAGTCCGATTCCAAAAATAGTTATATGGGAATTCCAATTTGGGAAAAATATGATTTTATATAAAATGGCTGGAAATTGAATATAGTATTACGTAGATTATACAATTTGTGATATATTTATAAGCGATGAAGTGCGTTACAAAAACGGACTTAGATTATTTTCCGGAACTCACTATTTTTCAAAAGTTTATACAAACCTCAAAACGCATTGTATTGGATAAAAATCAATAAATACCAAACGATTTGTCAAAATTTATTCCGAAAAATGAAGTGTAGACTATTACTTTTTAGCAAATGGAATTCAAATAATGCCTGTTTTGACAACAAAAAATGCCCAAGGAATGAATAGACAACCTAGAATGCACAGATTCTTTCCACTGTACTATCAATTCATTTGCAGAGAGTGACGTAAAACCTTAATTTATTTATGTTACAATATAATAGGGGTTTGACCACTTTTATATACTTCTTAAATTCCCTCCCTTTCTAAGCCATTAAATATACTTCTTTATTATGTGCGCATATCATCATAAAACCCAAGTTTAAGAACGATATTTTACTAAAAATGAGATCGAAAAATTCGTTAGGGTAGATATTATTTATTACTCTTCAACTTTTCGATATAAAAATATATATAAATTTTTATAAATAAACATTTATTATCATCATAAAATTATAATCCCAAAACGTCTTCTTTATTAGAAAAAATATAGAAAAGATGCCGATATAAATTTTGTTTCTCTAATCTATTCAGTGATAATAACTATTTATGCCTGTTTAGTCTTGAAAAATGATATAAAAAATACTACAAATGGCTAAAAAAATATTCTTCTAACCCCCCCCCTTCTCAATGATTATATGAAATGGATGTCTATTATATTAAAATCGACTACCCTTTTACGTACTTAGCTCTAATTTTGCCAACCCCACCATGAATAAGCCAATAAGATGTCTACCCGGGTCATTCTTTATGAAACCTAGGGTTTTTATTTTTATGAAATTTTGGATGTATTCTAGTTCTTATTCAACTATTATTTCGGTCTTTAACTCTTTTAAATCTATTGTGCTTAATTTCACCTTCAATAATCAATAATATTTTGCTATTCGAACTACTAAACAATAAATTAAATGCCATTGGTTACTCAATTTAAATCTTCATCAACCCTTCAACCCTTTTTTTGCCCAAATCCCCACATTACTTCTATTTGTGCTTATTTGCAAATTGAATTATCCTAGACAGCTCGATTTATCCAACATTATAATAATATTATAAATATTATCATAACACTGAACGAAAAACGAAAGTTACTTTTTGCATCATGTGGCCCTGAAAGTTTCAACTTGTAAAAATAGGAGCACCTACATCATAGATTTTAAAAAGATGAAATTAATAATACACATTAAAAGATTCATTTTTTATTGCAGACTTTCATTGGCTTATCCAGTAAAATAAACCTAATTAATTTCCATCTTTGTCTCTTGATAAATTTACGTACTGTATTTTGTGAATGTTTCGGAATTGGGATTAAATTAAAACTTATACTAAAAACCCAATACCTTTAAGAGATTCTTTATAATTACGAACCAATAATGATCCCAAATTTTGTATCTGACTTTAGAATAAATTGACCATTCATATGCCTTCGATTCATTTGGCTATTAAACCCTTTCATGGCTAGTTGTACAAAAATGCGACTCAGTTTCGAATCAAAGTAAATAAATAATGTATTCTAATTTGACATTTCATAATTTAGTTAAGTTTAAATATCGCAATAATTGGAATTTTATATATTATAAATATGTGTTGAAATTGTTTTTAGAACCAGGAAGTTTAGGCAGCAGTCGAATTAATTTGTACAACTATTTGTAGCCAATATTTAGCTTTTACTTTTCACTTGAGATAAATTTACATTTCTAACGAATATATTCTAATAATTTCCAAACATCATCCTTTATTTTGGAAAATCCGAGCACGTTGAGCATTTACTGGAGTTAATAGACTGTATAATAAGAATTTTTTTGTGCAAGTCGGGGGGTAGAAATGAAATAGCAACTGATCAGGATAAGCTTGTCTCCCATCCTAATTTTTTTATTTAACGAAACAATTCTTGTTTATATGAAAATGAGATTATTTACTAGAGGAGCTCTTCTAGAGATCAAAATTTTTTCGAAAAATATACAGTTGGCTAAATTATTTTTCTGCTTGATTAAATAGTAATAATCTCTAATTTTAATAGTGATGAGGAAACACGTTTATATTGGGTTGTTCCTCTCTATTTTTCCAACAGTATAAACTCTTTGTAATATAGGTTTTAATTTTTCCAAAAGTAAATATACCAACATCTTACCACATTTCCAAATTACTGACTTTGAAAAAATAGGGGGGGGGGGGCTTGAAAACTTTTAATTTGCCCTTATCGGTAAAAAAAATAGCCTGAACCACTAAAGTTATGTTCCAATCATAAAATCCAAAATAACCAATTTTTCATAACTAAAATTAAATAATCTATCACTAAAAAATCGATTTTACTTTTTGTTGGCTGATTTTCCACTTTGTTTAATCTGAAAAGAAGGAAAAAAGACAGAGTATATAAACTTCAATAAGGCTCCTCTTTCCTTGTCTATTATATTTAAGTCCTAATTTTCATAAATGCAAAAAAACCAGCCATATCAGATCTTTTATCTGGATCATGCTGCATACAGCAATAAAGACGATATTTTTTGATATTTTTGAAATATATCTGTGAATAAATCTTTTAAAAGTTATGATGATTTACATAATTGTTATCATTATTAAAATAATTTATTATTTAATTCGAGGCGGATAAATGTCTTTTTTCCACTAAAGCTGGAAAAAATATATGAAACCTGGAAATTTTCACAATTTCTGGAAAATATGCACATAACCTATTTTTTACCAGTCATTTATTTGCACGAATTTCGGGAAAATTACAGAAAAAAATTTCAATGGATTTATTTCATTCATTTGCTATTCCAGTAAATTAAAAAAATTTAACTCTATTTTTTGACCCAGGAATATTCTGTTGGGCTCTTTTTTGCTAGTTAACATTTTCTATTTTATGGTTAATTAGACTTATCCACTTATTTTCAATAATAGTAAACCAATTATTTTGAATTATAGGATAATTATGGCTATAATTTAACGACTTGTCCTAAAGGGTAAAAATGAGACATATCTATTCTATAAAATATTTGCAGAACTAAAAAATAATCACTTCTATAAAATTTTATTGACAATTTACTATAGCTCAAGTTAATTTTTAACCAAAAGGAGAAAAAACATAAAGTTTCTATTTCAAAAAAAATTTTGCCGAATTTTTCCGGAATTTTATGATAAAAATTACTGGTAATAGATTCTATATATTTTTTCCTGGATTTGTGTAAATTTCCAGATTCTTTTTACAAACTAGCGCCAAACAGCTCGAGGCTACAATATAAAAAAAGGTGAAAATATAGGTATATATCTTCTAGTTATTATATTAGAGGAGTCAAGATGTAGCCAACCCAATATAATTTTAATTTAATATTTATTTATAAAAGATTATATGGGTATTAGGGATATGATTTCTCTTTTGTGCTAAAATATATATTTATACAAAATTAGACGGCTTTGCACAAAATTAGCCGGCCCTAAAAAAAACTGAGTAGCCTCGTATAAATAAAAAAATTACTGAGTAAAATTAATCAAAAAAAGTAAGTATTCATATAAAAATAATTTTTCTGACCGAAAATTCAATTTTAATATATATTATTATATTCCTGGGATATTTAACTCAAATTATAAAAAAATCCGGATTTTTTTTTACACGAAAGAAGTTTTGGAAAACTTAAAAACCATCATTTTATTTAAAATAAATTACATTTAACTAAAAAATGAAAATTAATTGGAAGGAGGTAGAGTAGATTTATTTGTTAGAGGAGGTCATATTTACAATCATTTGGGCAATACGAACTAAAAACATATTAAAGAAGTATATGAAAAACTTTTATTTTTATGGAAATAAAATCGATGTTATTTTACAGCTTTGAAAAAATCGTATTTAGAATTAGAAATTCAAACAAGCTTTACAAATTAAACGATTATTTACAGATATGAATAAATACAGGATTTTCACAGAGTGGGGATTTTTTTGATGATACCTAAAATTTTAGCTCAAAAAGACCTAAATATATTCAAGAAAAAATCAGGCATTATGAATTTGAATTCCCTACAAATTAAAAATTTGCAGAATTTTTTTGAATTTCAGAATTAAAAAAAATCTATTTGTTGTGATATAAAAACCTCAGTACTAAAATTCGATATCAAAAATTTCAATTTTAAGGACAGAGATCCGTTTAAAAGCAGCTATAACTTTGATCAGTTATTTTTTTTTTCATATTTTGAAAAAAAAACTGATTTCTTAATTCTGTAAAAAATTAAAACAATAAATTACTTGAGAATAATTCTAAATTCTGAAAATTTAATAAATATCGCTTTAAAATCTAAAAGTATCTACATGGAAGCAAAATAAAAACTTATTAATCTAGGCTATCTGACGTTAGATTGGGTGACACTGATTCAAGTAGTTCATTTATATTAAGCGTTTTAGCTACTTTAAATTATGGAAATGCGAATAATCATTAGCGGGGTATAAGAGGAATAGAAAAAATAGCAAAGATTTTGGGATTTAATTTCAACTCAAATTATTTCGTCATTAATTCCGCCCCTCAAACTTCTAAGGCAGTAAAAGGGCTTAGACCCGGGGGTGCAAGAATAAACCAATGGTATCGTTTTTAAATTAACATAAAAAAAATGAATATAAGATGCCCATATTTCTTTAGAAATAAATTTCTTGGTGAATTTAAGTAGATTCAGTTATCAGACATAAAAAAGTGCCTTAATCTGTTTATAATGATGGGGGGGGGGTGGAATTTGAGCATATTTTAGATACTTTAATTAAATTCGATTAAATTCATATAAATAAAAACTCAGAATGGCAAGAAGAACTCTAAAAATTACATAAAATACATAAAATAATTTAAAAATTTTTAATAAAACCATAAAAAGTAGATATATTGATCTGAAAAACCCCAATTTGATTGATTTATTAATATATGTCTTTCACTTTTGGGGGATTTGGAAACCAAAAATCCTGTAATATTTCGAAAATACGGTTTATTTCAAAAGAAAATACATTGAATGTGACGGAATACATTTCTGGTATAATATTGATCATTTAGAAGGTAAAAAAATTATTTTATCCTCTAACAGAATTTTTTTTTTTAATTTCCAAATTGAACACACACAAAAAGAACTGAACAACTTTTATAAAGCTTGGACGAATGATTGAAAAAATATAAAGTTATATTTCTTATCTTTGAATCAAAAAAGATAAATTTTTAGTCTAGGATACGTTGCTATTGCCCTTTTTTATTAATAAAAAAAAAAAGAAACATTAAAATATTTATGATAATTTCAAAATATGATAGAATAAATATAAAATTCATATTTATTATATTTAAGATAAGTAAAGTGAACTAAAGATATCCAAAAATAGCTCATAATTAAATCTTTTAAAATATTTATATTAAACTGAGATATTTTTTAAAAACTTATTATTTAATCTAACACAGTTTATGTTTCATGATAAAAAGTCTATAAATAATTTTGGCTTCAAAAAATTTCATAACACTTTCTTCGTTATTTTATAGGTACCTTAGCAATTAATTCTTCTCTAATAAAAAAAAACTGTGCCTAAAATTCAATTAGTTATATAATAGTAATATTATATTTTTATAAAATGAATAGGTTAAATTATCCTAGTAACTAAAATAAAATTATTATGTATTTAAGATACTTGCCCCCGATTATTTTCTAATGAAATTTTTAATATTTTTTAATAATTTAATATCTTATATATCTAATCATATTAAATAAAAAAAATTAAGGCCTCATAATACGTGTTTTAAAGCACTATTATTTAAGAATATTCTATTTTTGGGGGAT
The DNA here is from genome assembly GCA_001953115.1 of Smittium mucronatum. Classification (NCBI taxonomy): domain Eukaryota; kingdom Fungi; phylum Kickxellomycota; class Harpellomycetes; order Harpellales; family Legeriomycetaceae; genus Smittium; species Smittium mucronatum. Next base: position 10,721 of record LSSL01003093.1, on the reverse strand, counting down.
CTTGGATTAGTTTTTAACTTTTAAATATTCATATAACATTCTGATTTTTTTGATAAGAATGATTATGTTTTTTTCTATTCGAGGAATTAATTTGATGATATAAACGTTTCTTTGAATTTAAGTGTGTTAATGATAAAAAATAAATAGATTTGATAAAAATTGGAAATTTTTATCTTAGTTATTGAATTTAGAAAAAAAACTTCAATTAAGAAAGGTATACTGTAAAAAAAAAATTAAGTCCAATGACACTTTAATTCATGCTTGAAATAAAACAATCCAAAAGTAATTGATGAAAGGCATTTTTTTAGAGCAATTAATTTTTTGAATAACATTGCTTGATGAAATTTGATATATATATATATATATATACTTGATTTCATTTGGATCAGTCAATTTTGTATAAATAAACATATTTTTGATGCATATATATTTATCTTTCTTTTGATATTCTATTTTATTTTTTTACTAACGAAAAGTAGAAAAAATTTTGTTATTTTTAATATAAATCGAATAAAAATGCGAAAAATCAATAAATTTTTTTTATCGATACCCAAATTATATGTTAGTTCTGATAATTGATCGAGTTGAAATGATTTGACCCAGAAAAAAAATAGCATAAGAGAAAATTTGATCCAGATAAAATACCAAATATCGGCCCTGTGAATTTTTATTGCAATTAAACGGCCCCTATTTCTGAAAATATTTGTTAAAATTTTGTTAAGTAAATAACTTAAAAATTGAGTCCAGAGCTAAACTCTAATATAAAATTTCATTTTTTAAAAAAACACCACAAAAATGGGGTCTAATCTGAATATAAAGACTATAAAAAGTTTGTTGGTGTAAGAAATTTTGGATAATTATTTTAAAATAAAATCATAACTGTGTTAAAAAGTTATAAATCAACTTCAAAGGTACCATATTTAACTATAATTAAAAAAATAGTGCTTCAAACTATTTTCTAAGACAATTTTCAGCGTTTATTATTATCAACTTAAATAAAATCTGATTATTAAATAAAAAAAAAATAAAAATAAAACACACATTCTAATTAAGAATTTTTAAGATCAGAAAATTTCAACAGCGGAAAATTTTAATGCTTAGCTATTTTACAAGTGCATTTCTTGAATACGGGTCGGAATTTTTAGGTTGAAAATGATGAGATCAATAATTAAAAGCACATAAAAATGAAAATCTGTTGTATTAATCAAAAATTCCAGAAATTTTCATAAAATCATAAACAGTGGAGATCCGACTATGAAAAAATGAGAATGATCAAAATTAAAAATTAAAAAAATTTCAACTTGCAAGAATCATAAAAAAACGTCTCAATAACCAATGATTATAGTGAAATAATAATAACACGAATTTTTATTGTATTTATAATAGGAGATATGGGACATAGATCCGATTTAAAATTATTTCTATCCCAACTCCACAAAATTATGCATTAGGTCCACCTTCATAAAAAAAGTAAAAATTTTTTCAAGTCTAATCAGACCCACTTAAAAAACAGCAAATTGATATTTTTGGCTATTCTAGTTGAATAATACTTCAAATGTGATTTTTTTGGCGTCAAAGTGATTAATTACTAATGAAAGATGATAGTGAGAAAATAGGTTATTGAAAATAGCTTTATTTTCTAACAGATAAGAATAAAAATCTACCAGGCTGATAAATCGGCAATTTTAAATACAATATTTGCATCTAAAACTATGTTATTAACTTTAAAACCACTATTTTTTATTCATAAAGTTCCGGTAACCATCTTTAATAAAACTAATAAATAAAAGGGGTGTGAGAAAAAGAAGCATTTTGTAGCTCTCAACTTAGTAAATAACGATTTTTTTTCCAAAATAAAACTATAAAAAAAAAGACATAGTTGATTTTTTGTGTGTGTGAAAATAATTTATTATACTAGAATCATAAAATTTTCTAAAATTTTTCACAAAAAATATGAAATTAGTGCCTAAGAATACAGATTTCGTATATTTCGAATATAGTCAATTAATTTTCTTTATATATCCAAATTTGAGGTGCTTAATTTCTGAGCAATCTTTTTCAATATCACTTTTACTTTCCATCACATTGATTAAATTTATCCATGAATTTTTTGTATAAAATCTTTTTATATTAAAAATAATAATTCAAATTTCATTTTTTTAAAATAATAATAATAATAATTTCAAATAGCTTTTAGTGGGTTTTCATTCAAGAAATATAAAACTTTAAGCTATATACTTACATAAAGAGAAATTATTAATCATATTTAATTCAAAGATTTATTTATTGCTTAAAATTGTTATAAAAATTGTTTCTAACTACTATAAGTCATTTTTTTAGGGGTTTTAGTTTATTTAAAGTCCCTGAAACCAATTCCCAGTGGGTACGGAGCCGCTAGAGCGACAGATGGGAGTGGGATGAAATTTGATTATTTTTTTCCTTTTATTGTATTTTTATTTTATTTTTTTTCTAGTATTTAAATATTATAAATAAAATTATCTTAGAAAAAAAAAAGTTTATTTAAAGTTAAAATCAAACTATATTATCATTAAAAACTGTTTATATTTTAAGAATAAAAATTTAATTTTATTCCAAGATTTATATTGACCACCATATGACAACAAATTTATAATATAAGACAGATTAATGATTATATAAGATTTAAAAACTTTAAATTAGCCAATTTTTTTACAAAGTAAAGATTTTACATTTACAAAATGCGGATTTTGCACAAAAAAAACAGAATTGAATGATTTAATATATTAAACCAAAAACTTTTAAACTGCAAAAATATAAATATTTAAGAATTGAAATAAAAACAATATTAATCATAAAAAATTGGAAATAGTTATAAATGATTTTATTTGTAAATTTCTATATTAAAAAATATTCAATAAATTTAAATGTAATTATAATTATATAGAAATGTTTAAAGGTTTCACTCAATAATTTAATGCGGAGTTTCATTCTGAGGGGGGGAGGGTATTTAAATCCAAAGTCATATTTTTATTAAATCTTTTATATAAATCTAGAAGAATCCATCCAAAATATTTTCTTTTGAATTAAATAAATATTAAAACCAATCACAGTTCAAGAAATTTCTTGAAAGTTTTTAAAAAATTCTAAATAAAATATTGATAGAATGTGAATACGGTCCCATAACAAAACTTTACCCTACTCTTAGGCAGGAATAAGTACGATTATTTATTCGTTATGTGGTCCTAATATTATTTGGTTTTTAAATAACTCGGCTCAAATTTTCTGTTTAGAAGGACTTTTGCAGAGCAAAATTTTTTTATGCTTTATATATAAAAAATTCTTAAAGCACTCATTCGCAATATATTTTTAGATCCTTTGTCGTAGTACCGAAAAGATTAAGTGAATCCGAAATATTTTAAAATTATATTGGTCTCTCAATCAGCTATTTAGACCGTATTAGATAGAAAAAATCCAACAGTATCAAAAAAAAAAAAAATTTCTATATAAATCCCTGAATTTTTGAGCTATTTCGTATTATGGTGAAATTATTTCTACAACTAATCTCCCTTTTTTATCCATCAAATCAAAAAAAATATTAGAGAAACTTTATATTACTTTTATTTTTATAATAAATATAGAAATCAACTGTTAATAAAATGGAGATACAAATAGCTCCAAAAGAAAAGTTTTCCAATGCAAATTTATAAGTATATTCTAGAGTTTTAAGACAGATTCTGGCTTATATATAATTTTTTGGGGGATAAATTGAAAAAAAATTAATTTTCTTATTATGTTTAAAAGATTTATTTTTTAGAGAAAATAAATAGAGGTATCTGATTTCTGGAATAGAAACATTGGATGAATCAAACTGAAGCATTTTGGATTGAAATTCAATTTAAATATTGAAAAAATAATCATATTTAAACCAATAAAATCTATAAAATCCGCTTAATTGTGATTACTAATCTTAAAAAAACATTATATCGCATAAAAATATGTTTTAAGCATCAAAAATTTTAATTTTTCCAAATTATTATTCTTGTGATGAAGCAGTTGAATAGATTTTTTTTATAAATATTGATTCCTTTATTGCATCCCTAAACGATTCCTTGATTTTGATTTAATACATTTTAATTTTCTTATAGATATATAATAAATATTGCCTAGTTTTAATTTCATTCCCAGATTTCCTATCAAAATTATATTTTATATAGATATCTTTTTTCTATTAAAATATCTCAAAAACCCTTTACCAACTTTCCTTTTCCAATATTATTCTAATTATTAATGGAAATGGGAGATAGTTAAGAGATATTTGCTAATAATAGAATAATAGAGCTTTCAAAATCAGAAAATTCTTAGCCTTATATTATTACCTTTTAATACCTTAGAGTGTAACAATACTCAATTCTTCTTTATAGCATGATTAATCTCAAGGGAACTGAAAAAAAAGTTGAGCGAGCTGTACTAATGGGTATACTGAAGCTGTAAAAGATATTGAGATGTGATTTTAATTATCGATAATTGGGTAAATTTATATTATATTTTTTGATAGATGATAATATATTATTATTTTTTGTGTTAAAATCTGAAATTATTTATTTATAAATAAATAAATTGTCTTTTTTTATGAAATACAGTCTTTTTTACAATTAATTTATCCGAAAAATCATAAATTTTCACAAGTGTTAGTAGATGAAACTGAAATTGTGTTTTTTTTAATTTTTTTTAAAAGAAATAAAATTAATTATTTTAATTGGTTATATAATAAAATATAATAATAATAAATTTTCGCCTGAATTAAATAATATTTGGCTTTTGGATTTATGAATAAATCTTCAGTTTTTGTAATATATTATCAAATATATTATCCAAAATCACTTGTCAAGAATGTTATGATACGTATAGTTATAAATATAACTCTTTTATTTGATGCCATTTAGTTTTTAATAATAAAAGATGTATTAAAAATCAAGTTTTTTTTTTTAAAGTGAATCATTTAAACAATTATATTTTTGAAATAAATCTAGCACTTTAATATATAAAACAGATTTAAAGCAAAAAACTACCAAATTAATTGTATTCAAATCAGTTTTTTAAAATTAAGAGTATCTTATGTTTATTAAGTACGAATTAAAGCTTTTTTTGCAAATTTTACTTAATTTATAAGCGTAATATTTTTTTAAAAACTTTTGCACTATTTATTTTTAAAATTTTATATTATTGCGGCCGTCTAACATAACCATAGATTTTTCAGTTTATCAAAAGTATTTTCGAGTTACTTTTATTTAGAAATTAAAAATTCTGATAATTTGCATTACTTTATTCGAATAGAAATTTTCCTATTCGATCACCACCAACAAGCACAAAATACCTGATAAAAAAATTCTTATTAAATTCTTATCAATTTACTTAGATAATATTGCCACATTATTTTATAAGCCCTAAAAAGCAAAAAAAATTATTCATAGTTTTTTTTGTCAGTAAGTATAGAATAACTATATTTAAATCATATTGCGATAAAGAAAAAAAGTTTACTTAGTGGGGGTTAAACCCTATTTCAAATCTATATAAAGACGCAAATCTTCTAAAACATGAATTCTTTTCTTTTTAATAAAATAAAATTTAGCCGATAACGAATTATTTAAACACCATTTCTCAAAACAATTACTTTAATGATGGTTTTAAGGAATTTTTTTGAAATGAATCGAAAATTTTTCACTGAAATCACTGTATAATTTTTTCATTTTGTTTAATTTTATTATCTATTTAAATGAGCTTATTTTGAATCTCGAAATTATGGTTATTTAAAATTTCATTATTTTCTCATAAAATTTTACTCTTACATCGTGTCGGAAGATTATTCTCTATATCAGTTAGACTGCATTAAATCTTCGACTTCGAAACTGTTTTTGCGTAGCCAAAGATGAGGCAACGCTAAGTGTTCTATTACTAGTTCACCCATCGCCCTCAAAAACAGAGACCTTAGGGTAGGCATTGCTTCCTTGCTCTGCCTATCCAAACTTCGCCCATTGCTCCCTGTACTGACAACATTGTGTTTTGTACAGCCTCCGCGATAAGAATAATAGGCGAGAACCTTACCGGTGGTTTGGGACCGATACCTAACTAAAGCCCCAATAAAGATGATACAAGATCCTCTATAACTGGTTCCACCATAAAGTTTACCGATGGTTCTAAGTCACCTTCTAACGCGGTGATTTCAAAAAAACTAGATACCGAAGTATCAATAGCTCTATCTTCCACTATTTCTCTACAAGCATCAGGCTTCGGTTAATATTCATAAGGATAAGCACCGTACTCGAAAAACTCTTTTTTGTGCATAACCATGCCCGTAGCTCTATCTAAGATATATTCCTTCACTAATCTCGACTAATTAAAATAACTAAACTAATAAACCTTACTAACAGGCAATGATATCAGTCCACAAAAGTGCCAAAAGAATGCCTAAAAACTTCTTAACCAAACACTGGTAAAAATCAAACGAACAATATAAAAATAATTATATACAAACCTAAAAAAAAATAACTATATTATACTATTAAACTGTAAAGTGGCTAAAAAAAGCCCTCAAGAGATCGCATAATTAAAGACTATAAAGGGGGCTTAGCTTCACCTAGGACGAATATTCTCGTCCTATCACTTTAATATAAAAAAAAATAACCATTTTTTGTTTGATAAATTATAAATGTCGGCTAAAATTAAGTTTTTTTCATATAAATTATAAATTTTTTAACCGGGGTTTAAAATAATTTCTTACTCTATATATTGGTTAAATTTAATGCAAAAGAATAAAGAAACATATTTTCCGCTTAGATGAATTGATTTTAGCTTATTTTTCAAATAGAAATAAAATATAATTTTTTACGCATATAAAAAATAAAAAAACTATTAAATATATGAAAAAATTACTTTTTTTGCATACATTTTCGTTATTATATAATTTAAAAAATGTCTTTTGGAGAATTTCTCCTAATCAACAGTAAATATTCAAAAAAATTACCTCCAAGAATTACATATATGCTATTATCGGAAAGACTTTTTTTATGGCAGGAGTAATAATTAAAAATAATCAGAAAAACTTTAATTAAGTTTAATAGGATTAGTGTAATCATATATTTTATATTAGACTTTATTTCATTTTTTATTTAAAATTCTATTAAATATAATTTTTAAATTTCATAGTTTGATATTAATCAAAATATAAAAAAACATATTAATAAAGAATCCAGAATTGATTTTAAAAAATAAATAATTATGATAAAAATGAAAATCTTCTGATATTAACATTAAATAAAATCAATTATATGATCATGTATATAATCATATTGAAAATTATAATACAATAAATAAATAAATTAAACTTGTAGAATTTTTTTTTAACTAAACGAAAGTACTCATATTGTAAGGCTTATGAAATAGGTGTTATATTAAGAGTAATAACTAAGAAATAAAAGGAAGAAAACTAATTGAAAATATTAAATTCCCAAAAGCGATAATTCTAGCTGTTTATAAAATCAATAGAAGTAGAAGTGATAACAGATAAAGTGAAACATAAATTAGGGAGTAATGTTACAATCAATAATGATTAGGAAATCACACATATATAATGAATTTTTAAAATACCAGAAATATTTACAATTGTAAAAAATGCTAATTTTCATCCATTACTTTTTTTAAAAAAAAATCAGAACTTATTTATGTATTTGATTTTCTAAAGTTGATTCGAAATTTTAAGTGAGATGGGCTGAAGAAAATAAATAATATAGAATATTGAATTAATTAATCTTAAAAATAAATCTTATATGATTTTTTGTAAAATTCATGTTACAGCTCTTAAAAGATAACGAAATTTTTTTATTTAAGATTATTAGAAGTGTATAAAACTTTATAAACAGTCCAATTTTTCATTTTATAAAAATAAAAAACTAGAATATATCCAATTTAAAACTTTTATCATTAATCTTTACTACAGAAATAAAATAATTATAGTAATTGGAAAAACTTAATTTAAAATGATTTAAAAAATATTTTGATTTGTGGTTAATTAATATGGAATGAGAAAAAGAAATTTATTAATAGATTTTTTTAAAAAAAAATTGAAAAGATTTAAAATTATAAGCGAGATTTTTTTTTAATGATCAAAAACCCAGATTTAAAAAAAATAATAGTTTAATAAATATTACTACTAAATTCATTTTCCTCTGAAGATAATTTTTTATATACAGTTTAAATGGAGGAAGAGTTTTAAAAAAAAATAATTTAATAATACTTTCTGGTTATAACTGTCATATTTACATTATATAAATTTTTAACAGTAGGTTTATTTTTTGAATAGAAGATATTCTATCAATTTAATTCTATATTTATTATCATAAATCAAATTTATATACTAGGAAATTTACAGGGGATAAAAAAAAAGGATATTTAAAATGTGTTTCTTTCACTTTCCATTTTTTCAATTTTTTTAGTCCTTAGCTTGAGTTAATCGTATTAAAATTTTAATTGAAAATCCAATTGAAAATTTTTAGCAATACAATATTTTTTCTACCCGAGCTTTTTGAGATTATTCTACATATAAGTAAAATTTGCTTAAAGTCATTTTAAAATTTTAATCAAATACGCTTTTTTTAATTGGAATATATATATTAAAGTTTTTCGCTCTATTATTAAGTTAATAATTTTTTTTTGGCTTACAATAGATAGATTAATAAGGATATATATAAAAATAAGTTTTTATAATCTAAAAATTTTCAGTAAAAGTAATAAATATATTATAATTTTAATCACTTAATACTTTAATAATACATTTAAAATTTCACTTATTTATTTCAGGATTCAGTCTTATAATTATTAAAAATTTTGCATGGAATTTATTTTTAAATATTAAATTTTTTTAGGAGATATATATTTATTTTAATTAAGAACAAAAAAATAAAATTTATTCGATTAAAATTTGTTAAAATTGAAAAATTAGAAAGTGATTCATTAAAAAAATAATTCAAAGCTCCCCCATACACCAGCGAAAACTTTTCAATTCTTTTCACCAGAATTTCTGTATTTTCAAGCATAAATTTATGTTAAAAAAAATACAATATAGTTAATTAAGATCTCAGTGTTATAAAAAAAATAAAACTCTTAGAGTTAAAAAATTTTGTGCAAGAAACTACATTAAAAAAATTCAATAAATTCGAATAATTTAATTTTTAAAATTGTTCATTGTAAAAATGACTCTAAAAAAAAAATAAATTATATCGCTGTTATATATTTTACACTCTTAAAAAAAAATAGTTTTTTTTAATTATGATTTTATAATTTTCTACCAATAAAATTCCAAATATTAATATCATTAATAATATTATGCTTTAATTAAATTTAGTGATTTATATTATAGTACATTTACATTGGTTAATATTTTTTTTAGAAATTAAACACATAAAAATTGAGTTTTTGTTTTCGTTAAAACTTATTTTCTATCATATCTACTTTAAGTATAATTGAACAAATATAATAATTATACTGTAGCAATTCTAAATTGGAAAAAAACATTTATTGATTTTTTAAATTAATAAATCAAAAAAACTATTTTACCTCTTTCTTTAGAACTCTAAGGAAACAAATTTATATTTTACAAATATTAAGCTTTTTCACATCAAAAAAAATAAAAAATATCCAATCAAAAATTCAAATTATTGGATTAATATCCTCGAATACGAACTTTTATGAGATTTTTAAACAAAAAAGTACTAGAAATTTGAAGCTTTTTTTCTGTAAATTTTCAAACTATTACAAGTTTTAAAATAACATGTATTTAAATTTCTTCTTTCTATAATTTATTTACTGATTGTATTAAATATTTTAAAAAAAAACTGAAAAATAAAAGTTATTAAGAACAAAAAAACAAACAATAAATAAATATTTTTGATAAAGTGGTAGATTTACTGATATTTTATTAGTCATTTAAAATTATTTATATTATAAAATTTATAATAAATTATCGTTTTTTTTTTTTTAAAAAATTTTTATTTGTCTTCACAAAAAAATTATAAGAGCAATTTTTTTATCATTATTGTTTTGTTTTTTTTTGCAAAAAATTCTATATATCATTCAGTACTTAAAATTTACCAATTTTTTAATTTCAATTGGTAATCCAAGTCTATATAAACATATTATTTAATTTTATAATGACAATATAAATTTATCCTGAAATTTTAGGAGAAATATTAATATGAATCCCATATTATCAAATATTTATTCATTTTCAGACCTTAACTACCCCTAGGAGTGAAAACCTTGCAGTTGTTTAGGGGCTTAATAGTGTACTTTTCGAAGTACATTAGACTAAAATTTCACGCAGCGTTGTACTATTCTTGGTTGGGAGTAGTGAAGATAGCGCACAACGATTCGGAGGACAGCGATTCCAGAGGAGGACCATCTCGAAACAGGAGGAACCGATCGTTTAGCACAGCTGAGACATAGTCTAGTGCACAAGTCCAGCGTTCGACAGTCAGACGGATCTCAGCGTCTAACAGCTATTTGTAGGAAAGCCATGTCGATCAAACCCACGTTTTGGTAGGAGCCTAATTTTATTAATCAAGTTAGAAGTAGGCTCTGACTAGGAGCTCAATAACTTCAATGAACTGTTGTTCATTTACAAAGAGCTTAATTCATGACTGCACGTAACCTCATTCATCCAGCCTACTTGAAGCAATGCCATGGGGGGG
>LSSL01003092.1:0-15724 GCA_001953115.1 Smittium mucronatum | reverse complement strand
CATTTTTTGCAGCATTTAATCATTAATTACATATGTTGTACAAAAACATTGATTTTTTTTTAATATTTATTTAATTACCGCAATTTTCGGGTATAAGATATAAATAATGAGCGTAATCACAACTTATTTGAAATTGATATTTTCAAATTAAGTATTTAATTTGTTTTATTCATTAACACAACTTCTTTAAATTATATAAAAAGTTAATTAAAACATAATATACTTTTTTAATTTTTTCAGAATAATATTTTTTTTTTTCTAACATAAAATTTATTTTAATTTAAAAAAATCATTTCGTGATTAAACACCCTATTTTAAGACTCAAAATTAACAATTGTTTCACTAGAAAAAATTTTATTTTCTTTTTAATCATTATTATGTTTAGCTATAAATCACTGAAACCTGTAGTGAAATAATAAGGTGGGAATTAAAAAAAACTTTTTTCACAATAAAAAATAAATAAATAAAATGTTAAAATTTTAAATATTAGATATATTAAATTAAATATTAAAGATGAAAATTATGTAACGTACTTCTCCCTTACAATCTCTTTAAATTTTTCAGCAAATATTTTTATAAAAAATTAATAATCAAACTCTTCAAAACCCCCATGAATGATATTTTTACGAAATAAAAATTCTTAATTAGAAAAAAAATCATTTTCAGAAAGTTACTCATGTTAAATAAAATTTTGTAAGAAAATATCAATAAAAATTAGGGAATAGTTCAAAAAAATCGTTTTTTTTTTGTTGATTATATGTCAATATTTTCAGATATAATATATAAAAAAGCACATTCAATGAAATGGAAGGGGAGATTAAAAAATAAAAATAATGATTTAAAATTTTCTAATTTATTTTTAATTTTTTAAATTAAGTTTTATTGATCTGTTTAACAAATCTAATCTGGTATTTAAAAAAAATAAAATTTAATACTCCAATCAACAAAATACGACATAAATTATTAGGAATCTGAAATAGGTAAAAAATATGTCTAAAAATAAAGCGAAGATACTTAGGCTTTAAATAAATTATATTTATAAATGTGTCTCAATTTTTTCGATGGTTTAAAAATCTTTGATCATGATTTTTGAAAAAAAAATAATCATAAAAAAAAGAGTTATTATTTATATAATTAATTATAAAGAAACTAAAAAATAATTAAATTATATAAAAACTTATGAAATAAATATTAAATCTATCATTGAATTCTTCTCATCTAGTTTTCCACTAGTTTATGGTATAATCCCATTCAGATATAATTCATTTCAATTATATTTTTTTTGGAAATAAAATATAGAGTAAGTAAAATAGTTATCAGGAATCTATCAAAATTTCTCCAAAAATAAGAGATAAAGTAAATGGCTCAAAAAGTCGTTTCAAATAAAACAATCTTGACTAAGCCTCTTTTTTTTTTCTTTTTTTCCTAAAAAATAGTATAAAATTCTTATAATATAAAAGGTAAATTTTTCTTAGTTTAGCAAGATATATTTATCTGCATCGGAAATAGGGTGAATCTTTTTTCTTTAATGATTCTCCCCTTAATGGTAGTTTTTTAGAACTTATTCAAACTCAATTTTTCGAATTAAAAAGGTTTAACTTCTATTGAAAAGTATTCTTTTTTTTACATTTTTAATTTCGAAAAATTTTTATATTTGATTATATTTTATATATGCGAGAGAAATTTTTTTAGTGATCAATTCTTATTAATAATAAATTTGACCATATATTTAAATTTTGAATATTTCTCGCATCGCACACAATATTGTGAAAACTACGGTAACATTAGTATTCCTATAAATCTATAATCAGTGTTAAAAAATATTATTTTTATAAATTTTTCTCATAAAAAACTGTAGGTATTTTTATTATCCGAGTTAAAATTTTATTAAAGAGTAAAATTTAACACAAAACCAGCCATTTGAATATTTTGAAACACTTTTATTATTATTTTATCATTATTGTTAAAAAATTCTAAAAATATATTTATTGAAGTAAAAAACTAACATTAATCATTAATTGTAGTGAAATACCTTAATTTTATTTTTAAATTCTATTTTAGTCTAATTATTCATTATTATTTTTTAAAATAGTATAAAATATCTGCGAAAAATATGAATTAATTTTTTTATTTCTATATAAATAGCGATTAAAGGTTATATTATGGAAAGAAAAAGAGCGAAAAAAACATGGTATCTCACTAACATAGCTTAATATATTTTTTATAAAAGCGGTATGTAACAAGTGGAGACTTATATTCAATATATATATTTTACTATAACCAAACCTCTTGTGAAAAATTATTTTTATTTTTTAATAATATTTATAAATTTTATAAACCCCTTAAATGATAAAAAATAAACCTGTAATTTTTTAATACTTTAGATTAAATATTAATTAAAATAAACTAATTTGATTTTTTAACAGTTACTTTAATGAAATTTTTCAATATATAACTCATTATTTTTAATTCTATACTAACTAGTTCTTTATAATTTTAGCTTAAATTTTCAATAAAATACAGTATAAGTGGAAAAAGAAATTTTTTTGAGAGCTTTTATAAAATCTGCTAAGAAATTTATTGGATAATATTGGTTTTCAATTAATCACTTTGGATGAAATAAAGTAAATGGCTTATAAATCAAAATAAAGCCTTTATTTGCAAAGGAATAATGGGAAAATTATAATCAAATTTCCAAAAAAGGGAGATATTTTATTTTCACTTTTTTAGGATATTTCCACAGATTTTAGCCAAAAAAAGATTTAAAAAGACTTTGAGTTCATTTATGTAAGATATTTAATCATTTAAAATCAAAATAATTACATTTACATATGTTTATATTACAAAAATATTAATATCTGATTACGTTATATCGTCTAGAAAATAAAACGATGAATATGATATGATATGATTCGAATATATGTGTGTAATTTTTTACAATTCAATTTTTTTTGGAATCTCATGTTGTTAGCTGTGTCAAAATATTATAAACAATAGTTATTTCATAATATAAGGTTTTTACTATTGAGATAATATTTTGAATAAAAGATAATAAAAAGTAATGGTGAAAATGTAAGAGAATTTATGGAGTCAAAATCCCAAGCGCTGTTAAAGAACAATTAGAGTCAAATATTTGTTCTAAGAAATTATAAAATTTATATAATATCTTTTTTTGAGATTTTTTATAAATTTTTGCTCATAATCGCAAAGGATTAAAGTTTCTAAATTCAAGAAAGATTTATTAGTATATTTTAACAAAAATTAAACTTATTTGTATTCGGAGATTTTATGAAATGGTTAAAGGTATTCTTATATTTATAAATATCTGATAAAACAGCCACTGTTTTTGGTAACATGAATTAATATATATGCAATTAAAATACTACTTTAATACGATGAAATATTGCAAATCCATTAAAAATTTGCATCCATTATTTTGTTTTAAATTTATTAAAAAAATATTAAAATTAAAGTTATTATTATGAATTTTTTTTACGAATCTTACAAAAAATTGCAAGTATGTGGGCTTTTTATACACCGATAAGCTAAAAATCGCCGTTCATAATATAATAAAACACGAGTATTTTTTTAGAAGGGATTAAAATATGGAATATAAACTATATTTTAAGGCAAATAATATACTCTATTAACAAAAACATAATAAAAATTTATTATGTTAACTATATTATTTTAAATTAAATCATTAATTTTTTTTAAAAAAATTACTATGTTTTATTGAAGTATTTTTTAGAAAAACAATTTCAGAAACCATTTGATTTATTTTCAGAATTAAATAAAATTAAAAAATTGAACCCGTATTTTAAATTTTAAAAAAAACATAATTTTTTGCAAATAAAATTGAAAAAAGCTGTAGGATTTTTTTATTAAAAAAAGATTTTTTTTTTAATTTTGACCTTTTAGAGAAGATAAAAAAACAATGAAAGCTTTTAAAAAAGGTTTAAATCATATAATAATAATAATAATAATAATAAGTATATACGAATAAAATTTTTTCTGTTTTTACATCACACATAATAATTTTATTACAGCCTTTTGAAATTGGTGTTTGCTATTATGATAACCTGCCAGTATACATATTTAGATAAAATTAATTTGGAATAAAAATGAGTATAATTTTGTTTTTAAATAAGATAAATAGTTTCTAAAATCCAAGAAAGGTATATAAAAGACCAAAACAAGTTAAAATGATAAAAACAGAAAGGAAGTTGGGGATGAAATACGATATAAAAAAGTAGAATGAGAAGTTATTAAACGAAATAAAAATAAATGAAATTTATTAAAATATGAATATAAAATATATAAAACAGCCCCAGAGAGAATATCGGAACAGATAATTCCTGATTTTTTTAGTCTCAAAAAGCGAGGAATTTTTTTAATTAATTCGAGAAAAAAAAACTAAATTTATAGATATCATATACATTTTAGAATATATAGAAATTAAAAACCAGTAAATTTTACTAAATTAGGGAAGTACGTATCCGAAATGTTTTTTTTTTTTTTAAAAAAAAAACTAATCAGTCATATTATCTAGGAAAAAATTCAATTTTTAATATCAAAAGAACTGCAGAATAAATGAAAAATAGACGGAAAAATAGACTGAAAGAATAAAAAATGAAGTGATAAAATCGAGAAATAAAAAATATATGTAATCGGGATCAAAAGTGCTGTGGAAGTAGAAATTAGGATATTCAAAAAAGGAAATGAAAAAAAATAGACACACAAAAAAAAAAGGTATGATTATATAGTGAGTTAAAAATGATAAAAGTAAATATAAATAACCGATGTAAAAGAGGGGGATGGGACAATCCTTTTTTTTTTTTGAACACTAGCTTTATTTCTTGTTTTTTTAATATAATTTTTTATTTAGTAAGCAAAAAAAAAAAAATTAACACTATAATCATTGACTTCATGAAAATTATATATATAAAAAATTATTATTTAATTATATCTAAATTTCCTATCATTATTGTGCATAAAATACTCGCTTCTATTTTTTATTGATGAATTTTCTTATGAGCCTTCTATAATTTATGTAAAATAATGAGATATTTTTATTTTTATTTTCTATTTTTTGAAAAATATGATTAATCCCTAAAAAAATAGTAAATTTTTTTTATCATTATTATGAATATATTAAAATATCCCCCCTTCCAAAAGATTCATAATTTTGATACTAAAAAATTAATCATAAATGTAATTTATGAGGTGTCGATTTATGGAAGTTTATAAAATAATTATGTAGGAGGTGATATTATCAGTATCCAAAAAAAGATTTTGTTGGTTTTTTTAGATTCAAATATGATTATTTTTCTTTTAACCAAAATCAAATTCAGCTTGTTTTTCTGTATTATATAAACTTTAGTGTATAAAACTTTATTTGAGGGCTATATATTTTTTTAAAGGTAAATTTAGCTAAAAATAAATGAAAACTGATCGATAAATTCATTTTTATGTTTTTTATTTAGATTTATTAGAAATTTGTTCAATTTTAATCAAGTATTTGGAAAATAAATCGAAAGAAAAAATAAAGAGATAAGGATGGAACGGAGTTTTAATTGATTGATTTTTTTTCCAAACTCCATTTTTATAGTGTTTTTTAAAAGACCTTTTAAAAAGAGAAGGTTGTGATGGGTTTTTCTTGTTTAAAAAAGATCTCCTTTTATATTTTTAACAATTTCATTATTTTTCTACCAGATTGGTTTTTTTTTATTTTAATATCAATAATCTTAGAAGTAAATTGACTCACAATAAAAAAGATTTAACATTTTTTAATATCTAATTTTAAAATCCGGATTTGCCTCCCAAAAATTTGGTTGTGTATTTAGTCATTGTTTCAGACCGACATATTATTCTATTTATATAAAGATGGGTGAAAATTTTTATTTTTTATTAACACCGAGTTTCATTAGATGATAATGCAGTTAAAAAATCCTATTAAAAAATCAAAAGCATTAGGAATGTGTAAGAAATGGATGTTTTCAGTAAAAATAATATGGATAAGTGCCTTTTGGAGACACCTAATGACGGCTCAACTAAATCCGGATAGTGCCTAAATGTTGATATATCGTACCCGATTTTTTCTTTTGCAATGGTTGGGAAAATAAATTTAAAACAAAGTTATTAGTTTTATCTTATTTTACAGTATATCTTTAAATCAGATCCTTATTTTTTTTTTGTATTTTAAGACGCATGGCTTTTATAATGTGAATATATTTTTTTGCATCGTATTGGTGCCTTTGAAATAAATAAATGCAAAAATGGGCCATATGATTTGGTATAAATAGATTTTTAGGTCAATTAATTGATTAATCTTTCATCTAATGCGGTGTTTGATGTACAGCAGTTTGTTGAAAATGGAGAAATGAGTTTATTAAAACTCAAAAACAAATTGCAGTTTTTTTAATTTTTTCTTTATTATGATTATAAACAACAATTGGAAGAATTCTGCATAAAAAAATAAAACAACAAAAAGGCAAATTAAAGTGAAAAGTCTGGTAAAATATAATCAGGTTAAGGGCTCCAATCAACGTATAGTTTAACCAGTTAGGCAGCAAAAACCAAACTAACCTTTGTATTAAAGCTAAAAAAAAAAGAACTTTTATTTAAAAGATAACTTCCTCTATCACAGAAAGAAAAAAAGTGACCGTTTAATATCTCTTTATATTCTCAGTATTAGTTTTAGTATTTCCAAAAAAAAAAAGAATATCAATCACGATAAATTCCCATAAAACATATATCTGCGCTTACTTCGGCCTTAACATTAATAGACTATAAATTTAATTTGAATGAAAGGCAAAGAGGGTTGAATATTGAATACATATAATATTGAGATTTAGTCTACCAAAGACGTAAGGGTTATCTCATTGACAGTTATTGGGATTAATCGTGTAAGCACTAATTGCCAACATTAACACCGCTTTTGAAGAACTCGATTTTAATTTTATGTTTGATTGGCCATATCATTTTAATATACAAATGGAATTCCTTAATCTTATCAAATCGGAGATGATGAGGGTTCCCTGAACAGTAAAAGGTTAAATGAAGCAATAAACAGGAAAATAAACCAACATAAACGATTAAAAATGATTACAAATAGTGTAGGAAATCGACTAATTAGATTCAGCCACTATACATTTAAAGTTACAGGAGACAATATTAAAAGAAAAAATGGGAGGCATATTGAAAAATACAGACAATCCATGTCATATACAATAAAATCTTGATATGTTTTTATTATAATTTTACGATAGATGATTTTTATATTGATTCGTTCTGATCTGATTTACTCTTATGATTAGACGAGTTGTTGGTTTTGAAAACAGCCGCTTAAAATAAGGTTAGAAACACGATTTCTCGTGATATTTCGAGCCACTTTATGGATAGCAAATGGATGTACTTTATAGAATATTTGTTAAGGATTACTTTAAAAATAGATATGTAACCGTTCGCATCGAAATTACCAAATCTTTATTAATCCTTAATTCAAATTTTGGGCCATTTTGGCTGATATAGTTAATGGAAGAGTCAGTGGCATTGATAGCTCAAAATTTCACGATTTTGATTCGGAAAAAAAACAAACCCGCAGTTGGAATGGCACAGATGGTCGCATTCACTATTTGAAATAAATATTGTCCGTCACATTCATAATAGCATATCATGAATCTATCTGATCAAGTCAACGCGCTGAATCAGATAAATCTAAACGTTATTAGATGGTTGATTTTCTTGCGACGATTTTCTTTTCTTTTTTTTGTTTTTCGCAAATATCATTGAATAATACTTTTCACATTGAAAAAAGGAAACCAACAATAGACGATTTGATTGGATGGCCATTTATTTAATTTATAAAGGGTTTGCATAAAATCTCGAATGAAAATAGCTGGATATTTCTGCATTAGTCATTTTTTTATTTTAAATCGGTGGAATTCTTCAACATGCGGCAGCCAAGTAGACATCTTGGCCATATAAATTTTTGGCAAGAAAAAACCGATGTGGTTTCTGTAAATGCAAATTGTGTTGGTATATATCCAATCACATCCATGTCTCATTTCTCAAATTCAGTTCCACTGAAAATAGTTTTTTCTCAACCAATAATCTGGTTCATGAGATGCAGGCTAAAACAAAGTGGTGGAAAAGAAGCTGTTTTTTTATCGGTTGAAAAACAAAAAAAACCCATGTTCGAAAAAATTAAATCTGCGAATGGGGAATTGGGATTCCTCATCGTATACGAGCGGAGAATACTATATGGCCAATACCGAAATAGAGAAGCTAGAGAGAGAAAGCAGGTTTTATAGGGCAGCTGTTGGTTTCCCCCTCATTTTCCTCCTGCCAAAAAGCGCTAGATCGGATCGTATATGGCAAAATATCTTTTGTTGAAAGATCGAATTTGGCCAATGGAAGCTGCAAGTGCCAGCACTTGAAAAAATGCGAGAGGAGCAAGACTTTTTGCTACACTTAAGGATAACCTCGATGCAAAGAAACGTCATTATAAATACAATGATATGAGAATTGTTATGCACATTTAGTTGTTGTAGAATAGTACTGATTCATTTGTTTTATTTTCAGTAGCATTATATTTATCCAAAAAAAAAATTGTCAAAATGTTATCCGGTTCGAAATTAATTGTTTCCCAAGCTTCAAAGGGTTCCTTCAGCTGCAAAGTACTATTTCTCGCTACATTTCAGTTCTCTATTTTTTATCTCTTAGGCTTTGTTTCTAGCGTTTTTTGTTTTGAGAGAGCAGGACTATAAATATAAAAATGTTCTTAAAGTGTACCTTTTTCTTTATAGAAAATAATAGGGTCAACCAGATCTCGATTTTATTCCCTTAAATCTTTAGCTGTTACTCACCTGAAGGATTCAGATCCTGAAGTTTTCAACATCATCCAAAACGAGCAGATTAGACAACGAGACAGTATAAATCTAATCGCTTCTGAAGTGAGTGCTCTGTTCCATTTTTTGCATACTCCCAACCGTGTAAGCTTTTATTAATATTCATATTATTCTTATTAGAACTATACCAGCCGCGCAGTAATGGATGCCTTGGGTTCTGTTATGCAAAACAAATACTCTGAAGGTTACCCAGGGCAACGTTACTATGCTGGAAATGAATGGATTGATAAATCTGAGCTCTTGTGCCAGAAACGTGCTCTCGAATGTTTTAATCTAGATCCTGAAAAATGGGGTGTAAACGTCCAACCTCTAAGTGGTTCTCCTGCCAACTTGGAAGTTTATGGCGCCCTTCTTCAACCTCATGATCGTTTGATGGGTCTCGATTTGCCTCATGGTGGCCAGTAAGCAACCTCTCCTTTCTTTTTTTTTTTTATTTCAAGTGAGACGTTTTTCCGTGTTAATCATTATTTTTTTTTATTCTTCTCCCCCCTACTCATAGTTTAACTCATGGTTTCCAAACTGCCACAAAGAAAATATCTATGGTTTCTGCGTACTATGAAACTATGCCTTACCAATGCGACGTGGAAACTGGCTATATTGACTACGACATGCTTGCAAAGACTGCTTCCCTATACCGTCCAAAAATCATCATTGCTGGAACCACCGCCTACTCTAGACTTTTAGATTACGAACGAATGCGCCAGATATGTGATTCCATTGGCGCATACATGCTCGGTGATATGAGTCACATTTCTGGTCTCGTTGCTGCTGGTGTCATCCCTAGCGTTTTCGACTACGCCGATGTTGTTTCAACCACTACTCATAAATCTTTGCGTGGCCCTAGAGGTGCTATGATCTTTTACAGAAAGGGCGTTCGAACCCCTGCAACTGCCAAGAAACCCGCCGTTATGTACGACCTCGAATCAAGAATAAATAACAGCGTCTTCCCCGGCCACCAAGGTGGTCCCCATAACCACACAATCGCCGCGCTATCGGTCGCTCTTAAAGAAGCATCTTCTCCCGACTTCAAGGCATACCAATCACAAGTCCTCGCTAATTCCTTGACCCTCGCCAAAACTTTCAACGATCTCGGCTATACTTTAGCTACTGGGGGTACTGATAACCACCTCATCCTCATTGATCTTAAAGCTTCTCGCCAGGTCGATGGTGCCAGAGCCGAACTTATCTGCGAACTCGCCAACATCATCACAAACAAGAACACTGTTCCACGGGATAAATCTGCTCTTATCCCCAGTGGAATGAGAATTGGGTCTCCTGCCATGACTACCAGAGGCCTCAAAGAAAAGGACTTCGTTCAAATTGCCAATTTCATGGACAATGCATTCGCCATAACCAGGCGGCTCATGACCACTAAGTTCACTTCCACCAAGTTTGGTGCTTTCAAAACCGAGGTCGGTCGGGATACTGCTGCTATTGACCCTGAACTCGATGGTCTCAAGAAAAGCGTTGTTGATTTTACCCGGTCTTTCCCTACCGTTGGATACTGAGTTATTCCCCTAAACCCTCACTACTACCCTTTTTTAAATTACACTAAATAAAATATTTCAAATAAATATCTTGACAAATCCGTACACGGAATTTATAATATTTGATAAAAACCAATTAAATTATTATTATAAGGGGATATTAAATAGTATAAAAAGATTACAAGATAGAAAACTATGAATGCTGGCTACAAGAAAGGGGCGGTCTCGTCCCACTTTAAAATACATTGTCGTCTGTTTTTTTAATTAAAAAAAAATTAGACGTTATAGGTATTGAACATGACACAGTCGGTAATGAGGTCTACGTCAAGAGGATTGACGACTTTAGTCTTTTTATAAATTTTCCAAAAGAGGTAGAATCCAATGAATAGGGGGATTCCAATGAAAGTGGATACGAAATTAAGCGCATCAGTTCCAAGATAAATAGTAGCATACATTTGTCCACCGATCACGAAGATGATGAGAAAGAGAGAGAAGTATGTCCCGAATGGGTAGAGGATGACCTTGTAAGGAAGCTCCCTCATATCAATTTGTTGGGCGGCGAGTGCGCGTCTGAAATGGATATGAGTAATTGTGATGCTGACCCAGGTGAGGAACCCCATGATACCAGCAGAGTTGACCAAGAAGACGTACACGTTCTTGACAGCGATGGAGATGAGCAATAGGGCGACAGAGAAAGCGATGGAAAATAAAAGAGAAATGTAGGGAATGCCTGATTTTGATGTTTTGGACAAAAATTTAGGGCCCATACCTTTATGGTAGAGTGTGTATGGCAACCGAGACGATGCGTACATTCCGGCATTTCCTGCGGATATGACACTTATTAGAATGACAGCATTCATTACATCAGCCGCCTTACCTAGACCAGCCAATCTGAAAACAGTTGTAAATGGGGAAACGCCAATATTACTAACCTTTGCTGAAGTCAATGATGGATCATTATATTTGATAACCAAACTCATGATAAAAATTGCAAGAACGTAAAAGATAAGGATTCTCCAGAAGAGGGACCTTACAGCTCTTGGAACATCGCGCCGAGGATTTTTAGATTCACCAGCAGTTACACCGATAGACTCAGTACCCATGAAACTAAACCCAGCAAAGACGAAGGTAAGCAAAGTTCCACGGAAACCATCGACGAAGGCAGTTCCATCTTCTTTCCAGTACGTGAACCCATACTTTTTGCCGCCAACTGCACCAGAGGCAACTAATATACCGACGATGATGAAAGCGATAACAGCAATAACTTTGAGAAGAGCAAACCAAAATTCGGATTCACCAAATCCTTTAACGTGGATGATGTTGAGGGAGAAGATGATCACAGCAGCGATAAGACCCCATATTACAGGATGTACATGTGGGAGCCAGAATTGCATAATTATTCCGCATGCTACAAGTTCACTACCAACTACAACGGACCATACAAACCAGTAATTCCAGCCAGTAGCCATGCCTAAGGCTGGATCGACAAAGCGGGTAGCAAAATCACTGAAACTTCCACTAACCGGGATAAAGCTAGCCATTTCTGATAATGCACCCATTATAAAGAAGACCATGACACCAGTAATGCAGTATGAGACTAAAGTACCCCCGGGTCCAGATAGGGCTAAACTAGAGCCACTTCCCACGAACAAACCAGTACCTATAGCCCCACCTAAAGCTATCATAGACATGTGTCTACGAAAAAAGAAAAGGAAATTGAGCGATATATTTTTGCAAGTTGTAATATAAAGTAAATTATGAGATTTTTACCTGCTCTTGAGACCTCTATTGAGGTTTTTTTGGGCTTCACTGACATTCCCTTGCTTGGATTCAACTGGGGCATTTACTTCGATATCCTTTTCTACTTCCATTGTGATACAGAATCTTTTATCGGAGAAAAAGCCTCTTTCTCAATTATTCAAGCAAAAAAATAATGTTGACCAAAAATTCCTTGCGAATCAATGAAACAGATCCCTTTAAAGGTAAAAGCGTTACTTGTTAGAACAAAATTTAAACATACATTAGTAAACACACTTCCAAAAAGTTAAAAAAGAAAGCGCTATGGTTTCTATTAGTCCTGATTGAAAAGCTGTTTTTAATAAAAGCTTGCTAATTAAAGATAATAAAATATAAAGGCTATTTACAAGTGTAGCTGAACGGAACTTTGAAAATAATACTATATTAGTGTAATGACTTGCGTGTTGTAAAAAATTAATAATTATAATTACAATGTATAAAATAAATTATTTATTTATGCGGGGAACGAGATATCCTTAGGTGGAGAAAGTAATATCAAAATAAAAAATAAAATCAGTTTGGGTCATGAGGACTTGGAGGCTTTCTTTTATACGAAAGCTCATCCAGGACGCTCGCAAAAAGTCAGCGAAGCCACCCGTCTTGATCCCTTTTATTTTGGCAGCTTATATTCTCAAAAGTAATTAGTCTTATGTCACATACCTCAAATGAGTCTAATCAGTAATATTACGTAAATTAGCATTCAAAATCATTGACAATTTCCTAAACAATCCTAAAAGTTTAAAAATAACAATCGGCTTTGATGCAGGAAATGTTGCTGAGTGGTGTACAAACAAAAACAAGGGGCATATTTCACTGAGGACAGATCAGGATGTACTCTCATTGGGTTAAATTTATCTGTCAGCGATTTGAATTTTTTTTTTTTCGGTTTTTTTCAATTGATATTAGCTTATCCTTACAACAATCCGTAGTGCCATTTTTTCAACTTATAAATCCTCAACTATTAATTCTGTGTATATTACTATTTTGATGTTGTCAAGTATTTATCTTTCAATAGTTTTGTTAATTAATAAAAAACTGGCAAATCAATAACAGTAATCTAATGAGGCTGATAAGCTTTAAAATTTTTCCTAGATTTGAATTCCCAAATTACTAAAACTCTTACACATAAAAAGAATTTGGATCCTAACTCTGAATACTAAGCACTACCGCCTAAACAAAACTCTAAAATATATTTCAGATAGCACTTGTTTTTATTTTATGGCCCTTGCCAAAAATATGTTTAATATAATACATTTGTGAAAAAATTTAGCACAACCAAACTAATATGCTGACTTGAATGTATTTCCTTTTTCAAAATTGGTGGTACAAAAAGGATGCATAATTTGCAACTGACACAAAAATTAAATGTAAATCTCCACATTTAATGGTGCAATTTTGTGTATCATAAATATTAAATGGTTAAACATGTAAATGGAACCAAATGCGTTTATAAGTGGTAAAATTCAAACTAGATGTTCATTGGCTAGTTTTATGTTTTCCACAACAGATAAAGAGGGGGTGGGGATGTTAGTCTTTAGACACCCCTTATTTCCGCCTCTACCTTTTCGCCCCTTAAATTTACATGACATCAATTGATAAATGTATTTCTATTGGTTACCAAAACCACTTTAGTTTGTGCAAAGAGTAAATTTTTTTTAAAAGACTTGTAGATATGTCCTGTAATAATTTTATAAAATAATTCACCCTGATTTTGAGTTTATGCAGCCCACATTATTGATCACCGATAATCAAAATATTAATACAAATAGCAAATACTGGTCATTTTGATTTCAATAAATTACACCCCTCTCCCCCTGTTAAAATTTATTTCATTTATAAGTCTTATTGATTTAAAAAATTGTTTATGGTATATCACTAATGCATCAAACTCACACGTATATTCATCTTTCTGTCTCTATTATTAATGAATGAAGTTAATAGTACTGTTTATACGCACGGGTTAGATTTTACTGGACTAGGTTGCTTTGCCGACTCAATTTATGTGTATTTTCTGAGATTAAAGTGGGCATCGAGAGAGTAGAAACAGGGAAATGAACTGAAACCCGGACCTGTGCTATTCTTTTTTTTTTAAAAAAAGAAAAGAAAATCTATATCTATTATTGTTATTACAAATACATCCGGGCCCCTTTCAAAATACGGATTTCAGAAATTTATCAGCAAATAGCTTTTACATACTAATCTAAACAGCACTTACCTGACTTTTCTAATACAGATATCTGGTTTAGGGGGAACCCACTCTTTTTTCTTTTTTTTTTTTGATAACTTGAAATCATGCCATTGATTTACCCCGAAAACCGACCGTTAATGTATCCAATATATTTGTATTTAAATACTTTATATATCGCATTTATGTTTTCTTAACCCATTAACCTTTTCAGGGTCCGTGTTTCAAAAATAGCCTTCGTTTTTCGGTCAATAAAAGCGTTTTTATAATAGATTGCCTTTTATTGGGCTTAATTTTTATCGCCATCGAATAATAAGTGTTAAATTTCACAAATCAGAATTAAATTCGTTTATAGTTCCAGAAAAGGTAAACCCCCATAGACAATTTATTGCACTGATTTGCTAATATTGTTCAAACACATTTAATAGACACTATCAGGTAGAAAATAGAGCATAAATAGGAACCAATGCAATATTCTCATTTAATCCTATTGCACGATAAATTCTGCGTAAAAAAAAACAAACTTATTGAACAGTATTTTATCAAATAAAAATATATGTTTCAGTATATGAATTGACGCTGATCAATTTTATTTACAATTTCGATAACTAGATAAAATTACTATGCGAGTGTAATTAAATTACGCTTTTCTTTTTGTAATAAATGCGTTAATATGATAAATTTCAATGATAATAAAATATTTGATTTATTGTTTATATACTTAAATTTATCAAATTAGATATATTACACCAAATAGATCTAAATTTATCAAATTAGATAGTTTATATTAAAATAGAGTTAAATTTATGTGAAACTTGGTATATAAAAAAGATTAACACGTTAGGTGTTTTTTTTAAAAATATATATTGCACTGAAAGAAAATTATCGATATAATTCTACACAATTGTTAATAATTTAACAGTAAAAATGTAAATTTACCCGAAATCTTGCATAATCAACCCGAAATCTTAATCCAATAACTAAAATCTGACACTAATCACTATAATCTATTTTTCACTGCATTTTTCATCACTGAGATCATAATCTCATCACCAAAAAAAAACCAATCGTGTTACTGGTCGAAATTTTTTTTATCATAATTTAACATTTTCGCGAAGCAATATTCAATTGGATAATTTTTTGTTATTTCAAAATCAGTCATATTTATACTTGAGATTTTTTTATAAAATATATTCCGCGAAAGTATGTAGCAGTAAAATTAATATCATTAAGAGGTAAATTTTAATATATTATATATGCTGAATGTGGTTTTGATTTACAGGCGATTTTGGTTTCCAAGAGGTTTTGGCTCCTTTTTGATGGTTATCGAATCAAGAGATATA